>SMGT01001245.1:176713-201466 GCA_004794575.1 Lanistes nyassanus | reverse complement strand
CCCAACTCCTGCTACTCCCCGTTCTTTCGGACAATTCATCGTCACGTCCAGTTGCTCACCTTGCGCCAGGCGTCCGGCCATTCGACCTCCCAACCACTTGAGCTCGGCTTATGCTGCGCCCCCTGTCATCATCATCCGCTACCAGTTACCCCCCACCCCCACCACCACACACACACACACCCTTCCCCTCCTCGGATCAGATGCCCAAGCATCTCGCTATTGTACAGCCTGCTGATGCGGGCGAAACTTGCGCATCGCCGGAGGGACTTCCAGGGATCCGCTAGGGGGACGTTCTTCTTGTCAGCGCGGCCAGGGAAGATAAACATGCAGGGGTGGGGGAGTCGGGGGCGGGGGCGGAGGTTGTAGCTCAAGAACCGAGATGGTTGATACCAAACGTCGTATTGACCGCATCGCACACGCGCGCGTGAGTCTGGGATCGATGGAACTATAATGCTGGCAGAAAATGCATAAGACGCTTTCTTGACGTGTCTGGTAAACGCGAGCGTTTGGCCTCGGGGAATGAGAGCAATCGTTCGCTCCTCCACTCCGCCATTCATTACAGTGGTTAAAACCTGTACAAATCAAAGGAATTTCAGGCGCAGCTTTTTCATTAAAGACTACGCAGAAGGCGACTGTTTACTAGAGACTACTCGATCTGGGTTCGCGGTCCAAGTTAAAACCAAAGCTACTTTTTTTTTCCTCTCTTCGTCCTCCTACAAAACTTTTTTTGGAAGACGATACATTCCGTCACGTGAGGAAAGCTGCACGTGTAAAGATCTCATCCGCAAGTCTGACTCAGTTCCTAAAATGGCTTCCTGAGCCTCTTCGGCAAGCGCATAATCCTGGTCTCGGCAACGCGAAAACAGAAAGGGATTCTCTTCAGCAGGGCGCCCTGTTCAAAGTTTGTGGACACGTTTAGTTCTAAACGGCACACGATTTTTTTCCTAATTATAGAACTACTGGAGGGCTTTGTCTCGTGTGACGTCTGCGTACAGCTCATTCTAGGGGTAGTGATATAGGGGAGGGGGAGGGAGGGAGGGGGACGCCGTGGAGGGAGGGGGGTCGCCGGCATATCCTTTCCAATGGTCATGTTGCGTGGCGCCGTGGCTAGCGCTCGTCCTTTTGAAGCCGTTCCCTCTAATGGACGATGAAAACAGTTTTCTAGATGCCGCTCGGCTGATAAACCGACTCACGCAACAACAAAAAAGGAGATTTTGTGTCGTGGCCGGGTTTGCGAAAAAAACGAAAAAAATATTCTGCTGATCTAAAGTTGAAAGGGGAACGGTAATAGCGACTGGACGACAAGAGGGGAATTTGCATAGCACTCGTGTAGTGCATGTAATATCCGTCTCTAGCTATAGAATTTCACTCTACAGCTGTGCAGTGCTTGTATTCGATGCACGAAGTTCGTTCTATACCAAGTTACAGTCACCGGGTCCATAAAATAAGCTTTCTATAGCGATGACGTGCGAAATGGGTGTAAACTGCATGCTGAGGGTAGAAAAATGGTATTTCTATGTATGCATTGCATGGATACAGACTTAGAATTAACTGCAGGCCGCTATCATATTACTCTCGACTGGAGTTAAATATCTACAGACTGGAATTTTATGTGTCATAGAGTTCTACGCGAATCCCTTTTGGCACTCTCTAGCCACCCACCCCGGCCCCTACGCAGCTTGAATGTGGAGGTACAGTCGGGGGGTTTTTTTTTAAAGGGGGAGAGGTAGTGGGAGAGTGGTGGTATAAAACTGTCCGGCTCGAGCGAGGTTAGAGAGGTGGTGGTTATTTAGAGGGACAGTGCTTCCACCTCGCGGTGATTTCGCACTATGGGGGATGGGGGTCCTATTAGTAAACTATGCACTGAAAGAACCACCAGACTGATGGCTGCAGTAAGATGGTCAGTGCGGACAGGCAGTTTAATGTGTGGGGAGATGGCCGAATGGAGTCTGCACAATGTTTAACTCCAGGAAATAATCCTTGGCCACACCAGGATTCGAACCAGCAACCTTCCATCTGCTAGTCCAGCTCTACCAACTGAGCTAACCTGGGCTCCCGGCTCGAGCGAGGTTAGAGAGTTCAGCCAGTGAAGGCGGGTCACACTGGCGAGGGAATGAGATCTGGCTTGCGTGTTACTGAGATAGCAGGCTCCAGCTCTCGGTCTGTCTCACAGGGACATTCGGACAGACGCGAACGTGAAATGTTTTCCACAGCGTGCAATCTGATCCGGACCTGTACATTGAAACAGCTCAGGTTCGTCCACGAGATAAAAAGAGATCCCAAGTGTTTGTAAAATTTTAAAGCTCAAAGCAAAAAGGACACGTACACATTAGAACATACCATGTTAGGCCTTTCTGGGAGCTAACAGAAATGTGCAGTCTGTAACTACGTCACGACGTGTGGCCTGCTGGGATTTTGTTGTTCCCTGACAGCTCCGTTTTGAATCATCTTTGTGGGTTCGATAGTCGACTGAAAACGGGGCGGCGCTCAGGTGTCGACAAGGTCTTTTGTCCAGGCGACGGTTGTGGGAAGGACTGGGGAAAAAAAATTATGACTCGGGAATTTCCGATTGAGGTAAAAGATACTCCTTACATTAACAACCCCCCTCTAGCCCCTAATAAGATGACTATCGGGCTCGCACAAGTTTTGCCGAGCGTTTTAAAAATTATTACTATTGACGTACACTGACCTCCCTATTCATGGCGACGAGGGTAGGGATGCTGAATGGAGTGGTTCGAAAAAATATTTGCATTTTTGCTGCTGGAGGCGTCGGCGAGCTGGGTAGGTCGGCGGACATGTTTGAAAGCGGAGAAGACTTGTCAGGCCGGGGCGATCAAAAGACGGAACAAAGAGCTCGCCGGAAACGGGCGCTGTGACAAAAAGTCCGAGGCAACGCAACCCGCCAAGATGGCGGGCGATGAATGAGTCGTGTTGTTCATTCACAGCCCCGCCGGTGTCTTGCCCACAGTCGTCCTGTCGAAGTTTGCGCGTGATTCGCGCGCGACCGTTTAGCCGGGTGGTGGGACTGGGAGGTCGAATGAGTAGCTCGGACCTTTTTCAATCGTCTACGGTCGAAACGGCTGTAAACCGAGCTGTCACTATATATATATATATTCCCAGCATGCAACTCTTCGTTACGAAATTAAAGGTACACAGTAGTGTTTGTTTCCAGACAACGCTGATGCAAGATGTTCTGAGCGCGTGCGTGTGTGTGGCTTTTTTAAAATCAAATTGTACCACACGTGTGATCTCTTTCGTGGGGCGGAAGGATTTAACGTGGTTCAATGTGGGGCTGTTTGAGGCCGGAGCGAATGCGCGTAGTCTTCACAACACTAGCGCTATCCAGCTACAAGTAGGTGATTGACGGAAGGTTGGAACAGCAGATGTCTTTGATTTCCCTTCGCTCGGAGACTGGAAAAAAGTATCTTGAAATGAACCAACCACAGTAACGTGGGGGACATTGCTTTAAGGTAAATCTATACCCTGCCCTTTACTTTCCCAATTTACATGCGTGGCCATGTTACATGAGTTTTTAGCCATGAAGCTCATCTCTCAAGTCCCGACTTTTTATTCACAATAATTTTGACGTTTTTAAGAAAAGTGGCACTAGGGCAGTGTTTTTTTTTAAAACAGTGACATGGTGTCGTTAGCTTGCAGCCAAGGTTGGGTTGAATAGGTTTTCATACCGCCTCGCCATACGTAAAAGTGGACGTTAAATAGACTGTTACCTGGCTTACGACCCCCAGTATGACCGGAACGGTAGCTATGAACGCCGGTGCATACCAACCCAAGAGCGTACGCCCAACTCCGAGCACCGAAAGGTTGGTGTGTCGCGAAGGACGTCCGACAGGAGCAGACACCATTTTGCGTTTCTTGTGAATGTGTTGCTGCTGAGCCTCAACTTCGGCAGGCGACAGAGGGAGCTTGCGTGCAGTGCTGGCAATAAAGCTGATTGCGAGTGAAGCTAGGTGATGACGACACAGTTCCTACGCCGCTGAATACGGCCTCTGACGTCACTATACCTACTTCCGGCGACTCTCGCGCCTGGTAACCTTGCCTGCAATCACTGGTTCTTCTGTAGTAGTTAGGACGTTTCTGGTGCCAGGGCACTCACCCGGAATTATCAAACCATCTCTGTACACGTTCAGGCTCGCATACAGTACCTGGGGTCCTCTTCCGCCTCCTCCCACCCTCCCGGTCCTCGTCGGTTCCATCAACTCCGTCTAGTTAGCAGAGAGGTTAGCCGAGGTGATGAGTTATCTGCCCACTGGCTCAACGCCATAGCTGCAGGGCCGCCAGTGTCCTGATAGCGTCTGCCACAGCTCGCAGCGCGACAGAATTTATTGTTCGGGGCACTAGCAGGATGGCTGGAGGAGGGTGAGGTGAGGTGAGGTGAGGTGGGGGGAGGGAGGGCGACTAGTGCAGAGTGGGTTTCATTTGCCGTAACTACCAAAACGTGACGAGATAATTTTCGATGTACGAAAGGTCTTTTTATTCATTTATTTTCTAGTATCTCGTGTCGTTTTCTAAATGGCACGCTCTGTCTTCGGCGTAAGTTTTCGTAGCTTCTGATTTTGAGGTGGAGGTAGGGAGCAGGCCAGATAAGTACATCGCCGGACTTCTTCGCTCGAAAGGTAATAAAGTGTAGTCCCACCTCCTCCCTTCCTTATCCCCCCCCCCTTCTCTCTCTCTCTTGGCTGAAACCCGGCCGCGGAGTTTGAGTGACAGCTGACCATCGATTGACGCGCACATCGATTGATGACTAGACGACAACTGTTTCTCTTGTGGCAGACAGTGAAAGTGGGGGGTGTGTGTTTGGGGGGGGGGATACCGGGCAGATGCGAGCGGAGGTGTGCTGTGCAAAAGGGAGCAGCATTTCGCCAGCAGACCGATTCCAGCCGAAAACCATGACAAGGTCGCGGAGGATTTCTAAACACGGATCGGATTTGACCGGCTGGATGGTTGACCAGCAGCCAGTCAAAGCTGGGGGGGGGCATCCCGGACAGGACGTGTAAGTCTGGCAGTTCTGTGCACGTGATCTCGAGCCGCCTTGTTTGGGGCATGTTTTCTACACAGCCCTGTATAGAATGGTTCCTAAGTCTCCTGCGAGATAATACGAGATCTCATGTGGTGGTAAACTGTAATAAAGACAAGCGACATGTACACACCAGAGCTGGCTTGCATGCGCGCCCTTATCCTCTGTTCATACGTAAAGGTAGACACAGGGCGAATGGGCATTACGACCGCTGTTATGACTGGAAGAGCAGCTACGAACGCTTATGCAAGCAGGCCCAGGAACAGATAGCGACGCTTTCTTGGGAGCAAATACAGGTCTGTAGCATGTAATTGCGTCATAAGGCGTAGCAAATACAGGTCTGTAGCATTTAATTGCGTCATAAGGCGTAACCTGAGGGAACTTGTGGATCTGACAGCTCCATGGGGAGCAGTTTCGGCCCGTTAGAAACACGGGTACATAAATGCCTGATAGCGTTAACAACAAACTTTTCAAGAGGCAGTGTCGTGATTAATCAGGTTTCTGTCAGGAAGGATAACATAGAACTTTTAAAAAAATCAATATGTGGGTTTAAAAAAAAGCATAATACCAAGTTCTTGACTTCCATTAGATTAAAAAAAAACCATGTGTCTACTCAACTATTACTTAACACATGTTAAAAATGTCTGTAAGAAATGTTTTTCATGTTAGCTGGAATCTTGGTCGAAGGTGGGGCTTTAACTGCTGTCAGACTACCTGCTGAAGAGAGTTTTAGCAGTTATTTTAGAACAATTACTAGAAACCTTCAGCAGTTTTCGTAGGACAATTACTTAATGGAAATATGATTGGAACGAGGAAGAATTGAGTGAAGGTAATCGAAGAGCCGGCAATTTATTGCTGAAGTCAAAAGTGTCTTAAAAATCGAAAGTTTCTTGCGCGTTTGACGATCCGGCCAGGTCTCGGAGGAGCTGAAGTTTTGAAGGGTGCCGCTCGAGCCAAGCCCGGTTCTGTGATTACTGTGATTACTTGCTAACCTAAGGCTCTGGGTGCACGAACATCCCTCACGGAGCGAGCTTCAATCCATCAAGGTGCTTCGCCAAAGCCCAGCGCGCCGGTAGCTGGGAAGAAATGATGATGATGGGGGTGGGGGTGGGGGAAGGATAGAGGGGTGGGTTGCAAAACGAACCCGGCAAGGACTCTGAAATTCGAATGTTATCAGCCAATTCTGAGCGGTCCGTTTCGTCCATTATGGTTATGAGTTGTCAGCAGTTTTTATCCCCATCTTTATTTCCATCACTTTATACAAGCACAGTTTTCAGTGTGTGTGTGTGTGTGTTTGTAGGGAATGTTTGACCGATTGCTGCTGACAGAATCTGACCCTTCTAATTTAACTTTATGGATTTCCTATTCTGAGTGTTCTGATCGGAAGTTCGTGAAGGTTTGAAGGGAGTTCAGGTAAGCAGGTTATCGGTACAATGTTTCTCGTCAAGGTGGGTGGGGTATGGTCACGGAGTTTGAGAACAAGTCTGTCTGCGACAGAGATGTCTTTATAACCGAGAGATTCCCTATCCCTGCATTCCCTTCCACCTTCTTCTTACACTAAAGAGATCGCCACGCTAAAGAGATTGCAGCGAAAATCTCTCTTCTGCAAAGATGTTAGCTTTGTCGAATACTTGCCGCAGTCAATTAGCACGAATCCTTTCCCACTCATCCCACTCGATTTGGCGAAACTGTTGGAGTCTGCCTCTTCATGCACATCCGTGCATCTCACAGTCTGGCCCACGCTGTTCTGTCTTCTCATCCTCCCACTACCGTTTGAAGGGGTCGGGTGTGGGGAGGGCAGTGGGCCCTGGAGAACAAGTACGGTGCGAAATCTGACAGTCGATGACAATTGACCTTTAGCACCAAAGGGGAGGTAAATGCCAAACGCGGACCCGATTTATCGACCGCTAAGCGCGCCCCTTGTCCCAAACCCTTTGGAGAGCCGCGACCTCGGCAGTAGGGGCAGATGATGAAGGAAAAGAGGAAGTGCTGGTTGCGCAAATTTCGGGAGGAGTGACTCAGGTCTTTTGTTTAGTGGAGACCGTGAGGGAGGGTAGGAGGGGTCAGCGAAGTTTTTGTGCTCGGGGGGAGGTGGGGGGAGTTGCCAGCCTCTAAGCTAGAATGAACTGATGGTCTTTCGACTAACAAAACAAGAGAGATGCTTTTTCATTGACCTTCCTCGAACTTTAACCCACCGCTTCGCTTTGCGCATTAAGTTGGAGGATGCCATTTCTCGGTTGTCGCGTCTCGCTATGCAGTACTACAGTCGACAGATATCCGAAACAGTACAGGCGTCATGCGCTGGTAGAATTCGAAAGAAAGAATTCCCATTCACACTTTGTTATATCCCGTTTATGGGAGCAAACACGGGAGTTGGTGTGAATTCGTCTGTCGTGACCCCTGGGTTATAGTCTCCGCCGGTTCGTCAGACGAGTGTATGTACATGTATGTACAAAGCTTAGAAACAACTTGTCAGTCTGACCTGTCACGTGTCTTATGGCGGTGTTTAAAGCCTGCGCATGCGCACCGAAAGGTCTGTAGAAAACGCGATTATTACTTGGCTGCTTGTCGCTGTTAGATCTAGCATACTTTCCTGAATTGACATACATGTAGGCACAAGAACTGCCCGGTGTAAAATGCCATGCTTTGTTCTGGGTAATTGTAGAGGTTGGAGTACTGTAGGCAGTTGCTTTGTTCTCAAAGTTTGAGCACAGCACATCGTTTGTTTTCTCTCTCTCGCTCTCCTCCCCTCTCTAATGCACGCAAGCGGATCATAAAATGAAAACCGACACTGTAATATTTCCATAAAAGTAGTATTGAGCTCCTGAGAACCATAGCTCCTTGAAGGAAACAGAGTTTTTCATTAATATCCGTAAGCACATGCTTTTGAAGGGGGAGAGATTCTGGGATAGATGGAGGGGGGGGGATAAATCTGAAACGAGAAGATGGCCATCGTCTTTCCTTTGATTCTCTGAAGGCAGTGGGAAAGGGGGTGGGGGTGGGGGGAGTAATGCGGATTCAATGGTTAAATGGCATCTCATCACGTGTGAGAACGGCTCACAATTCCTTTTCCGAGCCTCCATACACTCACAAATGTAGTTAAAACCGTTTTATCATGAGCTCCATATGTACGTATCTATGTGCGTGAGTGCATGAGTGCATGTGTCCGTGCTTATGCAGCCGTCCGTGTGAGAGAGAGAGAAGAGGGCAGGGAGAGAGAAAGAGAAGGGCGTAGGAAAGGACAGAAGAACAAATAAAGTGGGCGATGAGTAGGAGGGAGGGAGAATCTTTGCTGATCCAGTCGGAATTTGTCATGGGAACGGACTACATCGTATCGGGTTTCTTAATATACTCGCTTACAAAGAGAGAATTTTCTCTGAACGCACCTCCTGCTGATAACATCAAAGACGCTGCTGACAGCTCCGCAGTCCCGCGGGACTTAAGAGCAGGGGATCCTATTATTCCGAAAGTGATTTTAATATTGTGGACTGGACGCTGGATTTGGCATCAGGAGCCACGGCTAACTGGTAGCAGCTGGTTTCTGCGGAAGGGTAAAACCCCTTCCAGGTTTTCCATCTGAAGATGTTGCGGCCACAAGCTTCGCTCCTGGTGTTCTCGATCTGCCTGTCGTCGCTTGGGACACGAGCAGCTATGGATGGGAGGAGTCCTCGTAAATTATTGAATGCACCCGGGAGGCGTTCGGACAAAATATTTGCACGCATGGAGAAGACGAATACCTACACCCTATCTGTCTGTGAGAGAGAGAGAGAGAGAGAGACGCACAGATATGGACACTTGCATAAACACATTCGCCACCGCACACGAATGCACTCCCCTTTACCGATATTGTTAATATGTGTTGTTTTCTTGATCAGATGTGGTAACTTCTGTTGCTGGTGGGACAAGTTCGCAACACAGTTAAGTCAACGTTTGGAGTGAGAGAGAGAGGTGGAGGGTTTTTTTTTTGACATTAAGATTTATGAGGTGGGTTTTTTGGCTTAAAGAAATATAATTCTTTATTGAAACATATTGGAGACCCAACCTTTGTCCACCGATCATTCTCCATTCTTGTCCGCGTGAAGTTTTCTGAAGCACAAAACAAAATTGTCGAGAACATGTCCCTTGCTTCCCCCAGCCTCTTCACTGCCCTCCCAAGAGCAAACTGCTTGTGAGCCGTGTTCAGGAGCACTGCCTTTCCCCATTCCTTAGCCACGACCACACTACGCCGCAGTACCTTTTCGGTCGCCTTGTCGTAATTCCCGCGGGGTCCTGGAGTTCATTTGTCGCTAGACTTGCAGGAAGACGATTTCATGTCTGGCTTCCATTTTCTCGAGAGCCTGGCCCGGGTTTGGCAGGATGCTTTCATTGTTCTGGTCACACGGAATAGGTAAATCATGTGCCAGACTTTTTTCTTTTCTATTTCCCCCTACCACCCCCGTTTGGGTTTTGTGTGCGTGTGTGTTGTGTGTGTGTGTGTGGAGACTGCGCACACTCAGGGCGAGAACGACCAGCGTGTCTGGAAATAGTTTCGAGAGTGTGTGTCTGCATGTACGCGTGCGTGTGGACGGCGCGTGCGCGAAGGTAATTCAAACGTAGGATTTTACTGGCGACAGGCTTGGGTCGTCTGTATGGATGGTTTATCGTTTGTTTTCGGTTTGTGACGTATGGTCTCTGTCTGACCTTCTGTCCGTCTGGGCTGTCGACACACCACACCCTCAGCCTACCTACGCCCGCGACACGAGAATAATGACTTTGTCTGGTCGCCCGAACGCTAGACGTCGCTGACCTTGATAGGAATAAAAACAAGACAAAGAAGGATCAGAAGAAAACAGAAAGGAAGAAAAGAAAGGAAATAGGAGAGTTGTTTATTGTTTAAGGTCGTCACCAATGAAGATTATCACCTGATGACAGGGGAGGAGGAATCAGGGTGATGAAAGGCGTTGGGGAGAGGGAAGGGGGAAGAAACCAGTGTAACATGAGACACCCCCCCCCAGGACTTGACAGCCAGCCCTGTAAACAGCTGCCACATGCAAAGAAAGTAGCCGAGGCCAGACGCGGGATTCGAACGTGCGATGGGGCAAGAACCGTTGCGCTGTGTTACAGGGTGTCCGAAGATGCAGAAGAGAGAGAGAGAAAGATGAAATAGGAAGAGGAGGAAGTAAAAGAAAGAAGAACTGGCTTGTGCCTGGAAGAAAAAATTCTTTCTAGCAATTATCGGAGTTCAATTCACATTCCTGTTGACTCTTTCGTCTGGCTTAGCGCCGGATAATGTAGAAGCTACCTGTTCCCACCTGCGAAAACCTGGCGCAGAACAGCAGAGAAAAGCCAGCATCACACACTTGGACAAAAAACAAAACCAGTTATAATAATAATAACACGCTGTAGAACAGCTTTGTTCGTCCTTTTCCCTCTCCCGTCTTCCACTGCCATCTTGATTACGTCAGTTGCCTAGCGAATGGTGTTGCACGTCAAACATACATGACGCGGGACCAACCACCCCCACCCTTCCCCCGGTTTATTTCTGGTCTTTCCAGTGGAGCCCGGACCTTGCGCAGCTCTCATCAACCTGCAATTTGTCCGCCACGGCCCGCTTCCAGCTATTTTGAAAGTAAACTGATTTCGCCGGCGGCGAAAACCCACTTTACATTTTAGCAGGCCTGTACGGCGTTGAAAAGACTCCCAGCTAGTGGAGATGAGAAGAGGCCAAGAGACCTGAAGGGGGTGGGGGAGAGACTGGAGTAGATGGCGAGCTGGGGAGCAGCCCGCAAGGGTGTGCCATGTTTGTCGTCGCTACAAGGCGTGAACGCTATTCACTCTCATCTGTCTCTCCTCTGAACAGCCTTCCTTCGGGTGTTTGCCAGACGGTCGAAGGTTCTGGAACCCTTGCCAGAAGGAATAATGGACTGTATTTTTTTAAAAAAAAGAAAGAGAGGAACAAAATTGATGGCCAGCACGGTTGTGGCAAAAAAAGCAGCCGAAAAAATCCCCCTTTAACTTACAGATGCATTACATCATGCAACACAGCTTGCAACCTCAGACAGGTACAAGAGACGGCGCCGTTGTCGCTTCCTTTAACACAGCGCCACCTGGTGCTTTTGGCGCGACCCGCTTGTCTTGACGGACGGAGGCAGGCTTGCCGGAGAAACTTCATCCACCTGAACTCCAGGTGAGAAGAGCGGGGGAAGGATTTTATAAAGGTTTGACTTGTTCCTTTTCTCCCGTTGTTCCAAGGAGAGCTGTGTTCTGGTGAATACTTTCCTGGTGCTGGGTCCACGTGGACGTTTAGTGCAAAGATTTCATCGTCGAAGTAGCTGTCCTCGTTATCGTTGTCATCACGTCGTTAGATCATTCCTGTAGTTATCATGGACGTCATCGTGTTCGTTGGTAAGGTCATATTATCATGTTTACCATTGTGGTCATTATTACCATATTACCAGCATCAGCATCATCATCGTCATCATCATCGGAGTTGTCTTCGTCGGTGATGCTTGTGAAGACGCCAACAATCTCACTGGGACTGGCTTGCATGAACGTTCGTGTCTCCTGTACATTCGTAAAGGGGGACTTTACACAGGGCGAACAGGCCTTACGAAGTCTCTTATGACTGGAAGTGCAGATACGAACGCTCATGGAGTCACACCCGAAGGTGCGAAAGTGCAAGAGTGATGCTTATTGTCTTTTCTACCATTATGCATTTTGCACTATCTTCTTTCTTTCTTTCCTTCTTTCTTTCTTTCTTAGTGTGGGTGAATGCGAAGGTAGGACGGAGGGACATCCTGTAGACCACGTGACCACATGAGGTCAAACATCTCCCCGCCAGCTCCTCAACTTCCGCCATTTTAGATCCTCTTGCTGCTTCATGCGTTACAGACTTGGGTTGGTTTGCACGAGCGTTCTTATCTCCTGTTCGTTCGTAAAAGTGGACGTAACCTACACAGGGCGAATGGGCCTTACGAACACTCATGCAAGCCAGCCTTGGACTGCGCGGAGGTCAGCGTCCGTCAGAAAAACAAAACTTCTGCCGTTGCTGGAATTCGTATCGTTCTACAGGAACGGGAGGTAGTTTAACGGGGAGGGGAACCAGAGGAGCGAAAATACTTCTGCACCTCCCTCAAACGAGGCACGAAAATATACAGGCCATTATCAAGGGAAGCTATCAGGATCCTAACCACGTATTTATCTCCCCTTTCTCTGCCTGCTTGCTCTCCTCGCCTCCTCGTGCCGCTGCTCAGCCTACCGCCTTATCGCCCTTGGCGATTTTTAGTGGGGGGTTTACCTTCTCTTGTGTCGGCCATGTTGGGAATCTTGCAGTCAGCATTTGTTTTGTTTGGATTCTCTCTCTTGTTCCATTGTGTGAGTATCGTTTTGCGCTGGAGGTTCCCTTCTAATCACGCCCGGGCTGTTGCCGAGTCTGTTCAAAGCGGGCGCCAATTGAAGGCACCGTCTTATCGGCGTTGAATGAGGGAACGCTAAATAAACAGACCATGTCAAAAATAAATAGCGCGTTGCACAGAAAGAGATGCGGAGGGGGGGGCTGGTAGGAGGAGGATGGAATCGCCTGCTGTTGTTCTGGCAATATCCTGCCGACTACGAGTACAGGAAGGAAAAAGCACGTGCGTCGGCCGTGCATTATTAGGAAGGCCGAAAACTTTTAAAACCAAAGTCATGGACAGAAGTTGCGTGGGGTGAAGAAAAGGAAAGGTAAAACTCAAATTTGCTCGGCAAACAAAGCTGGCGCAGCGTGCACGACAACATGCGCGCGATGAAGGATGGATGCAAGCAGCGATGTAGAAGGAGACGAGAGAACCCTGCGGGCAGACGAGACCGGTGCAGTGCTGACGGGAAAGGAGGAATAACGCAACGAGAACGCGTGCGCCAAAGTGAGGCTGGAGAGTAAACTTTACCTACCTGCCCCTCCCCATACCTCTTTCCTGCCCCCCACCCCACCCCTACCGCCGACGCTCGGCCCTCGTCGACCACTTGCCGCCAGCGATTGTGATCGATAGGAATCGATGCTGACCAAGGCTGGCGGAAATGAGAAAACTTGTTGAAGGATTGGCTCCACGGGAGCCCTTCAGCTCCACGCACTGACCGCTGGTCAATTGGCGTCTGGGATTCCAGCCGAAAGTGCGAATGTACTGTCCCTGTTAGCCCAGCATTTGCCGAGGTGCTCACGTGCTGTTGACTTTGGGAACCGAGCCGCCGAGACCTTATGCTTTGATAAAGAGGAGTAAGAGAAGCAACAGCGATGATGATGAGGAGGAGGAGGATGATGAGGAGGAGGAGGAGGAGGACAGCGACGACTGCGACGGGATGCAAAGTATTTTGTCAGATGACATTGGATCTCGCGTGGCTTTGGTTTTCTAATTTTGCTGCTGTCCCGTTTGTGTTCTCAATCTGTCGTGCACAGTTTTTTTTAACTCCCACTCTTTGAGTTCCTCTGGGGACAAAGTGCCTGTCCTTGCCTGAACCCCGTAGCGAATGTCCTGTGCGATCGAGTTGCTGTAGACAGCAGTGCCAGAGACAACGATAGCCCCCCACTCCCAGCCATGGCTTCGCTCTTAGAGCGCGAGTGAGAGATGACGTCAATGGAGCCTAGAAGTGAAAAGCATTTTCTCCTTGTCACCTGGTCTGGCTATTCCAGCGCCGTCTGGCCTTTCTCGTAATCATCCATCCTGTATGCACATACAGGCGTGATTCAAATAGGTCGGCTTTAGAAGTCAATGGCACTGATCTAAAATATATATATATATTTTAAGGTTTCACAAGGTTGTAAAATCGTAATAATGAAATAAATTAATTTAAATCTAATCATTCTATGCCCTCATAAGTGTATGCACCCACTGATTATTCGCAACAGGCAGAATCTACACTCATTTCATTCTATAGCTGTCACTGGAATGGCTTTAGTAGATATTTCATACTTTGCCTGTCATTCAGTGTTTCCCTGTGCGAGCAAAGTGATTTGATCAAGATGATTGTATTTGTTTTATCTTGTCTTTCCCTGTGTAATGCGGAATTTCCACGGCTTCAACAAATCCTATGAAAGCAGTCTTAAAGAACTGCTTCAAAGGCGAGCATTAAAGACTTCGTTTAATTTCGACGAAGTTCTCTCCAGTCTTTTTCTCCTCCCCGAAGTTATGGTTAAGTTATGCGTCTGTAAAAAGACAGTTGTTTCAGCTTCCGTGTTTAGATGGAAACTGCTTCATCTGATATCGATGAAGAATTTTCCTCTAGCGTGCTTTCCTCCCAAGGATTACAGTGAAAATATGTGTATGTAAAGAACAGTTGTTTCAAGTTTTAAAAAATATGTGTTCAGATGAAACGGCTGCATTACTTGTTAAGACTGCTTTCATTTGACATATTGAAGTCGGGGGGGGGGGTTGTTTGGGGGTGGAGCGATGTGCAAAAGTCCTGGGGTTGGGTGAAATGGGGGTAGCGTTTTATTATCCAAAGGTTCGGATCACTTTCCTGTAAATAACAATGACTTTTTTGTAGGGCAAACTCGATTTGCAGCCATGTCTGTGTATGACAAAGGTCTTAGCGAGGAGGAATGTGTATACAGAGACCTACTTAATTCTTTGTCGGTTTGTGCTTACCTTTAAAAACCTCCGTGAATCGTCAGAGTATTAAACGCTGACAAAAAACAATGGCATCTGAACTAGGCGAAAGAATCGTTCTTGTTCCTGCCACTACGGTACCTGTTGTAGGAGCAACGAAAATATTATCCGTCTTCTCTTTCCATTAGAGTTACGCTGCTTCGAGTCACGTGGTATGTGGATTGAAAAGGAAGTGGGGAGGGGGTAATGAGAAAATCGAAACCTCTGCAGTCTGCAAATGACACATGCCTCTTCCTTGTTGAACGTCGGAAATAATTCTCGCGCTTCCAAGCCAGTGTTCTACCCCGCGAAGGGGAATCCAGAAACCAGGCTTGACCTTTTCACCTTTGAGCCGGGGCCAGTGGGCAAAAACCCAACCCAGCGAACCAATTAGAAGAGAGGGAATATCTCTCGTCACGTAGGCTGGATTACCGCGGGTGACTATCGCTGGGAAGTTTGGCCCGCCGGAGTCAGAAAGACGGATTGAGCGTGGGCTGTGCGCGCATGGGAGCGCGTGCGTGTGGAGTTCTGTGGATACGCTGGAGTTCAGGGATCTCTGCTCGCGTGCGATTGCGCGGAAAGAAAAAGGAGTAATGGTGCACATTCATCAGCGTGTTTTTCCGTCCGTCACGTCATCATAAGAGTGCATATAACCACACCACTATCAACATTAAAAATTAAGTTTTTTTTAGTATTTTGGGGAGGGTTGAATTAATCTTACCTTATTGTACTTACATGGTTGCTTGGTACACAAAAGATGTACTCAAACAAATAAAAAGTCAGACACAGAAACATGGGTAGAAAGACGGCTTCTTTCTGCGGGTCTTAGAAATGTGCAGAAACTGTTATTAGCATTATCAACTGTTTGTTAAGTAAACAACAACAACAACAAAAAACCCCACCATCAAATGACCAACAGACAAGTAAACAAAGGAGAACGATGGGAATGCCTGATGAAAACTGTGCTGTTTTACTGGTGACACCCCCAGTATATTCCGGAAATGAATGATGTCAGGGGACACGTACAAACGAAGCGGTTTCATCACTGTCACGCTTGTGTCACGACCGTCTTGTTTTGCCGCTTTCCAAGCAGCTTTCCGACTGTGACATTGTGAGAGGCGCGTGGTTTTATAATTGAATCGGAGTGGACTGTTTGTAATACGGGGGCGAGAAGAAGAGAATCGAGATGGAGTGGGTAAGAGATGACAAAGGTAGGCAAATGGATACGAATAAGGTTGGAACGGGGGAAGAGATAGTGGGCTAGAAATATCGTCACTTTTAGTACTTGCACTTGTGAACCCAACAAGAAGTGTAACAGTGTATCCTGGGAAACAGAGCTCTACGATGATAACTCTGGCTGCAGTAAGAACTTCTGTGGAATTTCTTGCTGATCTAATGACACAATAAGGTTCGCAAAAGTCTGCAAGTCTGATTCCACGATTATACATGGGTAGATCAGCAAGCCTGTAAGCTGGGATACATGGGTAGATTCGCAGATCTGCTGACACCCGGCATAAAGTTGATAAGCCTGCTAACAGTGACAAGATGCACGCGTGTGACAACGAAATGACTCGTGGGAGTTAAGCTCCCAGTATGCTGACACAGTGGCAGTTCAGTGGCTTTGCAAGTCTTGTGACACAGTGGCAGTTCAGTAGCTCTGCAAGTCTTATGAGACAGTGCCAGTTCAGTAGCTGTGCAAGTCTTATGACACAGTGCCAGTTCAGTAGCTGTGCAAGTCTTATGACACAGTGCCAGTTCAGTAGCTGTGCAAGTCTTATGACACAGTGCCAGTTCAGTAGCTGTGCAATTCTTATGACACAGTGCCAGTTCAGTAGCTGTGCAATTCTTATGACACAGTGCCAGTTCAGTAGCTGTGCAAGCCTCGTGACACAGTAGCGACTCTTGGCGAACTCTGCAAGGCTATTGACACAATGGTTCCAGTCGGGGAGAGTGGATGGGGGAAGGGGGAAAGAGATGGGCCAGATCTTGGCGGTTAACTGAAGACACTGCGGCATCTTCAAGAGGTCTTGGTTCCCAGCTCCCTGCTCCCTGCTCCCCGCCCGCAACCAGCTCAACCAAGAAATTTATCCAAGCGTGAAATGCGGCACCCTCCAGCTGTTCTTGAAGCGAGCAGAAACGTAATTATCCTCCAATGACGAAAATTGTCATAATCAGCGACTGCTGGGCAGACTGCATGGGGTGCGGACGCTGCTGGCTTCTTGTGCCAACCCCCACCCCCACCCCCAGTTCCGCAGTTCTCCGTACGCTCACTTTTCCGGACCCGACCATTGGATTATCGCGTGCGTAGTGGGGGATTGCGCGTGCGCACCAGACTCGCGCCGCGTCGGCAGTTTCCGTGTTGCGCGAGTCGTCTTTATGGGACGTTAACTGGCGCGGGGAATCATGGGAGATTAAGGAACGGCTGCAACATAGCGTAAACACAATGCAAGCCTCTCGCGATTGCGTCATTCTGGTTCAAGTCGTCATTAACAATTGCCGTGAGAGTCCGCGTGCTTTAGGCACGCGCGCTTCTCAGGAACCTTTGCCCGGTTCTAGTAAGGATCTTTCTGTCGTGTTTAGCTTAATGAAGTATGAGTCCTTGATTAATTAAAGTGCCCTTTTGCCGCCATCTAATGAGAGGTCGGAGCTTCCGGTAATTAGTAACCAGCATTTTAGGGACACGGGCTGAAGAAGTCAGCTAGAGAACTGATAATCACATTTTTTGGGTCAGTTCCTGTCTAGGACAAGCACATCAGAGAAATCAAAGGAAGAATAAAGAAGGACCAAAGTAGCCAATGAACGAAAATTTATTGTCAGGCCACGTGGTCTATGCGTAGGGAGATGAGCACATATTGCAGTTTGGCAATGCAGAATATGGAGAGGACTATACGATATGCCGTAATGCTATAATATATATATATATATAAGGAGCTAGTATATCAACGACATTTGTGCCATCCAGTCACTGCAACCTCGTCACGCGGCCCCCCAAGCCCCCAAGCCGTGCACGCTTCGCTTGTCAGGACAAACCTAGTCCTGCGGCCCTCCAAGCCCACAAGCCGTGCACGCTTCGCTTGTCCGGACAAACCTAGTCATGCGGCCCTCCAAGCCCACAAGCCGTGCGCGCTTGGCTTGAGATTCCCTCCGCTCTTGACTCCCTAGGGTTCTGACCCCTGCCACCGCTGGCAACAGGCGTCAGCTATCTATTTGTCTGCCCTTCTCACCTGAAAGGTGTGACCACACGTAGTATTTTAGCACCCTCTGCAAAGCCTGCCGTCATTAAAACTCACCTTTGAATGTTTCCTTATGGTCTGGCAGGCCGTAAACTAAATACTCCTGTTTCTATAATTGTTCGTCCAGAGCCATTTTCACCACCAGAACTGTTTGAAAGGATCAAACGTTTTACTCGTTCCTCTTAAGTGCCGTTGGGCTGTGTCTAGACAAAGAAAGCATAATGGGAACGTTCCAAGCATGGACGCGAGTTTCCCACTCAGACGAACACTCCAGCGTTTGGTATTGTGAACGTGGTTTATCACACCCCAAGCTGTCAGCGAGGCGAGGATAGGATTAAGGGATTAGCGTCTGCTTGCAGGCAGATTTGTTGCTACGGTGACCGTACAAGGGCATGATGGGATATCCCAGTATGAAGGGTGAGAACTCACGCTGCCGCGGGAGTCGAAACAAAAGGATTTTTCTAGAACCTCGTATTGGCTCTCTTTCTCTCTCTCTCTCTTTCTCTGCGCATGTGTTTGTCCGTGTATATCAATGTGTGTGTGTGTGTGTGTTCGAGCACACAATACAGTCCTGAAAGCTTGCATCAAAGAGAGATAAGCGAAAGCCTTGTATCTGCGTGTCAGCTGGGTACTGGCTAAACACGAACCCACAATTATACGAAATCAATCTAGTGGATTCTTCCCATGACGATTAGCGGATATTACGTCACAGACCTGAGGGGACTCGAACGCGCGATAAGACACCCGCACATTCGACGCTGACCCTGAAATCGCCTGGGATAAAATGCAACCTTTCAACTGGAGATGGCTTTCAATCGTTTGGAATACTGCGAGCTGTATCGGAACCCATCTGCGGTTGCTGCGAGGTAGCGTGCTACAGCGATACAAAAATCCATTTCTTTAAAGTTAACAGTATGCATGTATATCTATATACATATATAGTGTGTGTGTTGCCGCACTGGGTCCAGCCTACGTACCTGTGTGTCTCTCCGTCCGTTTGTTCGTCTGGTTCTGTTTCTTTATGCCTGAGATGATAGGGGCTGGTGCACACTGTTAGTGTGCATGTTAGTCGCTGTTAGGGGCCTTTTCTAGTCGGACAACCACGTGTCCTAATTCGTCGAACCTGGTCGTTTACTTACACAAAGGCAGTCGGCTGTAGTCGGTATATCAGGGCGTAGTTAGAGCTAAACAGTCGTATTTGTTCTCAAAAGCATCACAGAACCTAATATGGTTCCATCTACAGCGACAGTTGTCTTTCTTCTGCTCATGGCGATATTAACGACAGAAGAAAGATTGACGACAATCGATTAGATCTAAAATCATAGCTAAATGTTTATGGCTTAGTCTCATCAGGTAACTATCATCACAAATAACTTGCAGAATTAGTAAGTCTCCACAAAGTAGTTGTAGAAGATGGTTCAAAAATGTCCACGATTAATCAGAAAGAAATGACTAGAAAATGTAATGAAAATGCAGTATTGCTTACGGTGTTCAGTACTGGTAAAGAGTGCTGCAATTAAACTGTCTACAATAACCATCATATCGCCATTATGGGAAATACTAACCGAGAAAAGAAAAGATAGTTTCATTGTCAGCAGCGGCAGCGAACGGAAACAACAATTTAATAACGAGCATAAACCGATTGTCTAGAGATCTGTTTTCCAAGAAAATTAAAAGTAGTTTATTTCTGTTTCAGGAATTAGGGGGAAAGCGTATTTCTACTTTATACTTATATCAACGTCATAATTTGCTGGATTTGTGTCTCGTCTTCTTCACGTTGTTTTATTTTTTTACGCGCCAATCAAAATCTCATCAGTCTCTACACGAATAAAAGCAGTTTCACCTGCGACCTTTGGCTACATTGTTTCTCACTTAAATGAGCTACTTTGTTCCGAAGTCTGACAAGTCTTGTCGAAGTGCACGCGCCAGACGGAATCCGTTGTAGTCACGTGGCTGTACTAGTTTCAGATTGGAACACCTTTGTCTGCTGATCAGGCGAGCGCGCGAACCTTTAGATGGCGGGAATGTAATCTTCACTCTTGCCAGCAATCTTCGTAGGAACTTTTGTATTTCTCTGTCTGCACGCGGCGGGAGTCGAGGTAATAAGGCTCCGTATTTACCAAGCCGGGGTTTGCCGAGAATTATACGGTGTAATAACTTTCCTTGTCTTGAAGCGAACTGTTGCGTTCCTGGATGCGGATGTACCGGCCTAATTGCATTCTGCAGAGAGAGTAGGCTCCCTTTGGTCCCTGCGCCATTTACCTGTTGACGATTTATTATCTCCACCCTCATATCCGCAGCCGTCGTCTATTGTTCAGTTGTGCCCCTTTAGCTCAGCCATGATTATTGTAGCTTGGATATTGCCCGTGTGGATATACTACGCGGGATTTTACTGTCGTCCAACTAGCGCTCTCATCATCTGCCGAAGGCGAGGTAAAGAAAAAGATAAAATAAAAAAGATGGTATGTGAATCTCGTAGGGTTTCTGTTGATCTAGGCTAGGTAAACAACACAGCTGCAAAACGCTTTGCTTGTCGGTAGAGTAGCGAAGAAGCAACATTTCAAACACGAGACTTTTGGAGATGATGGTAGCTAAAACGATGTTTGGATGTTTGGGGATGGGTGGGGTGTTTCGGGGGTGGGTGGGGTAGGAGGCCTGGCTTGTGCTAAAGTTTCCTTTGCGGCCTGTGACTTGCTGCATGGACTACCTGATTTATGACGCATTCTGTTTCCCTGGGCTGATTAGCCTTGTTTTTCAGGGCGATGTTTAATAGTTATTTCAAAGCATGACACTTGAAAAAACCCGGCAGAACGTGTCTGGGTTGCTTGGGCGTTGTGTCTCCTGTCCACTTGCAAAGATGCACCTGAAATACACAGGTGAACGTCCCTTACGATCCCTGATATGACCTAAGTGCAGACAATCAGCCCTGAGATACTGCACTGGTCCTGGCGAGACAGTGTGCCAGCTGGATATCGAGCTACGCTGATGGCGATTTTGACTTCAACAAATTGTCTGTATGTCTTTCGGATTTTAAGGAGTGCAAAGCACGGCCGCAGAACGGAGAGAGGGAAGAGGAGGGGGAAATGATAAAGAGAAAGAAGGGAGAGGGGAAAATGAAAAATAAGAAAAGACGACAAGAAAGACGACACCTTTGGAACCACAACCAAAAGAAAAAAAATTCCAGACACTGTGTGATCTTCCGGCAGTAAGATTGAAAAGGAAATATGACGCCGTGTCGAGTTTCCTTGAAGTGACTAACCAGTCGGACAACACGAGGCGCTCCGCCCCCCCCCCATCCCTCCACCCTTGCCTTCATGCCTCATTGCGCTGGACACCAACATCAAGGGCCGAACGCGGCGGTCTTTGGACACGTTTACTGCGGCCACCGCCGGCGATTCCGACACCATCGTGACAGGCTGCAGCGGCTCTGAATATTGATGACCGGCAACAAATTCGCCTTTATTTTTCCCGGCGCCCTCCGGGGTCGCTGACACGAGTTTCTCTTCACGGCTAATAGACTTCAAAGACAGGACATGCGAGGGGCCGGACGTGAACTTCTCTGGCATGCAAAGATGCGGTACTTACGTGGTCAAGTCTGTTTTTGGTCAGCTGTTTGTTCTTTATGGCCGAGAGTGGCGAACGAGCGCCTGACGCTGTGCGTGCGTGGCTGCGTAAAAACACCGAGAAGGTTTAGAAGGAACTAAATGAAGGAATAAAAAAGACAGAAAGGAAATAAGAAATAAAAGATAAGAGTCGAAAGCAGAGGAGGGGGAGGTTACGAGATAAACGAGACAGCAGATAGGATTGAGTAAACTAGTGCAGAGAATTCAATTTTTGTCTTATTTCCTATCCCTCCCCCACCTCCCCCCTCCCCCCCGCTACACACACACAACCTTTTCCTCCCACTTCCGCACACACAAAATCTACACCAACTGCAACTTCAAACGCCAACTTGAAGATCACAGAAGGGCAGATGACGACACCATGGGGAAAAAACGAAAGATGCCTTAGGACCGAAAGCAGCCGTCCGCACAGAATGGAAGCAGCGCTGGGGCGGAGAACAAAGGCGCCGTGTGCCGAAAAAAGGAAAATTGCTTCCTTTCGCAGGAAAAAGCTCCAGCAGTGGTCAGCTAATCCTCACGTGTTCCATGGCTGCCAGACTCCACGTGTCCGAATAGGCTTTGCGAAAAGATAAACATGAGCGTAAATAAAACAGTTGTAGTCTCACCGACACCAGTAGCAGAAGTAATAATAGTCCGACAGCTGTACTGCGGATATTAGCATTCAGACAGTAGTTCGATTAGTAGCAGGCAAGCAAAGTAGTACAAACATCAGCACTCAGGCAAGCAGAAGCTGCACAAGTATTAGCAGTTAAACAGGAGCGTTAACATTAGCACTCAGGCAAGCAGAAGCTGCACAAGTATTAGCAGTTGAACAGGAGTGTTAACATTAGCAGTGAGACCAGCAGAGTTCAGTAGTACAGGCATTAGCAGTGAGACAGAGTTCAGTAGTACAGGCATTAGCAGTGAGACAAACAGAGTTCAGTAGTACAGGCATTAGCAGTGAGACAGAGTTCAGTAGTACAGGCATTAGCAGTGAGACAAGCAGAGTTCAGTAGTACAGGCATTAGCAGTGAGACAGAGTTCAGTAGTACAGGCATTAGCAGTGAGACAGAGCTCAGTAGTACAGGCATTAGCAGTGAGACAAGCAGAGTTCAGTAGTACAGGCATTAGCAGTGAGACAAACAGAGTTCAGTAGTACAGGCATTAGCAGTGAGACAGAGTTCAGTAGCCCAAGTGTTAGCAGTCAGACAGTACTATGATTATTAGACAGAAAAGACAATGCTTAGGATGACGCTAAACTTATTGTGGTACTCTAAGAACGAATTGCCATGTTATTATTTTCCACTGTGATCACTGAAAGACTCTTCGTGCAGAAAAAGAGCTGTTTGGTGGGGAAGAGCTATTTATAGAGAACACGGGGATTTAGCGTTACAAAGAAACACGACGTCGTGTTCAGCGGAACGGAAAACAGTGTTCGTCGATTGTCTGTTATTGTCCGACGACAGAGGGCCGGCATATTTAGACTTTCGGCCAACACCACGTGGGGAATGTACCAAGTCCCGAACGTTACATACGCACGCATGCATCAACACAAACCCACGCACTGGCGTAGAGATAGGGAAATCCCAAGATAAAACCGACAGTGGCTGACTGGATGTGTCTGGCATGAACTACAGATGTTGACAAAAGTGCTACAGCTGTCCAGCTGTCCAGGCTGGTGGAGCGACGGCGTCCACGGCGTTGCGCATGCGCGACATGGTGCCCGGAAACGTGTGTTAGTCTTTTCTTTATGTCTGGGACTTTTAAAGGACGATCGCCCCCACAGTCATGTCGTGGCTGCCGTAATGAAAACGTTCCTGAAAATAAGATCGATCGTTAACCAGTTGCTTCTACCCAGGAAATACCCCGCGTTCCGATTCCCCCGCCACCACCACCAATCTTTTCCCCCTTTGCGACGACTCTACGGTGGCGCTGAAGATGAATGGGTGTCCTCCCCACCCCCCACCCCCAACCAAAAAAAAAATCCCCAGAAGCAGTCCGTTTCAATCAACCCTCGCGCGCGAGCATGTTGCAACAGGATGGAGAGGGATGGGAAGGAGCGAATGATGCAGGGCGGGGGTTGGGTTGAGGAGGTGTGGGCTGTCGCTGCCAGTGGTAAATCTCGCCAACCCGATAGAAATCTGTCGATCGCGGAGGTAGGGGGAATGGAGGTTCGCCTTATCAGATACCAAGGTCACCGTTAGAATTTTGGTAGATTTGTAGCGACAGGTCCATCCTGATAGCGTGTTTCTCCTGCGGAACGCTGACCGGAAGTGCTCGCAAGTATATATAAACATGTATGTGTTGGTGCGGCTTATTAGAGAGGGAGAGCGAAGGGAGATGACCCAATTCGAAAGTCCCATTGTGCAACTGGTGGCGTGGCCAGTCCAGCCAATTGTCTGCCCTTGATAAGGTCGGACCGCCCATGAGGGCGCTGATAAAGAGGGAGAGAAGCGGCCAATCAAATCAGTCATCGAACGAGCAGACGCCTCTCTTCTCCCGACCCCACAACATCCCGAACTCTCCTCCTTTCAGTGTCTAGGACTCCCGCAAAGTTGTTGCCACCAGCTCCAGAGATACCAGTGGCGCCACCTAGGGCGGGCCTTGTCTTAGTCAATCAGCTCGCCCGCTCGTGTGAATGAAGCTTTAGAGCGTCAGCTGTCCTTGTCTGTCCTGTGTGGCGGGAGCTTGCTGTGATATCAATAAACCTTTTCCAGTGCTGGTTAGTGCATTGTTTCGTGTCAACAGGTCAGCTAGCGTGATTTAGAGCAAATTCCGGAACAAGCCGGCAAGGAAGCGATCCGCTTATGTTAATACCAGTGGGATTGCAGAATTATATGAACCTTCTTAGGGTTATCGGCTTCGTGGTACTGCAGAGTGAGTGAGAAAACTGTTTTCACTGTACTCCACTCGCTGCGGCGACAACACTCTTGGTCATTGGTCAGACCTCAACTTGACTGTTATCGCCGAAGCTCTGACAAGACAAATGGCTGCCAGCTCTCCCCCCCCCCACCCTCCAGCCGGAAGGCTGATGTTCCTCGGGAAGACAATGGTAGATAGGATTTCGCTCCCCTCCCTGCTTATCAAACAAACTGGACTCGCAGAGAGGGACGAGGCGAGAGGGGTTGTGGGGGGGGGGGGGGAAGACGCTGACGATCTGAGATGCCTGCTTCAGATTGCTTGCCTATCTCGTTCTTTCTCCCTCATTCACTCGCTGTGGCAGGAGACAGTTCCATTAGGGCTTAGAAGAGTAAGACAAAAGGCCTTTGTGGTTTTAATAACCG
>SMGT01001245.1:141764-175420 GCA_004794575.1 Lanistes nyassanus | reverse complement strand
GTGCTGTTGCATGCGTCAAATAGCTCCGGTTGCGAGATGCTTCAGTGACCACGGTCTGCGCTGTACGTCAGACCTCGCGCTGGGATTCACGGAACACGTCTTTCTGCCGACGTCAAATAGTTCTATCTGTAAGATACTTCAGGAAGCAGGTTCTGCGTTCTGTTTCCAGTCGCTACCTTTGTGCTATCCCTCAAACACCCAGTGCTGCTTCATACCCCAGACATCTATCTGCCAAACTGCACCCCCCTCCTCAACCCCCACCCTACTTACCGGGAGCGTCGCTTAGCGCATCCCGTTATCCTGGTCGGCTTCCTTTGATACGTCGGGGCGCAATCTGCTCTGTCAGTCCCGCGTAATAATGTTCCCGGCCCGTTCCAAACAATGGCGGCTGACTTTTCACTCAGCGCCATCTTCCGTGTGAAAACCAAGTCTAAATCGTGCGCTCCGTCGGCGTCAGGGAGGGAAAGTCGGGTGGGGGAGGTAGGAGATAAGTGCGCGCGTAAGTACCTGCACAGGTAGATGCCAGGAGAGACAGGTATGGCGGTGCCTTGTCACGGCGTGTAATTAAAGCTCATGATTATCTCCCGTGGTGTTGCCTGCGTGTCAACGCTGATGGCGGGCACTGTTATCTGAACTGTGGGTGAGAGATTCCAGTGAGTCTTACTCGGCCACAACACTTGACTTCAGTGTGGGATTTTTTTATTAAGATATCCGGTGCTGCCGTCACGCATATTGTGCACTGTTAACCCATGTACACGCAAACGCGCGCTTGTCTTCGCGTCTACAGAGATACCTTCGTTCACACAGTGTATCTTACTGCCACCAGTGACTAAGACATGCGCGTTCTGCTTGGTCGTCTGCGAACTGTTAAAGCTAAGTGTTAACCAATTTATCAGCCATGTGATACGAACCTAAAACAGAATGTGCGTTCTTTTATTCCTTCTGTCCTCCCGTCCGTCCAGCCAGTACTGAACCACAAAGAGGTGCCGACGCACTAGAAGCCCAGACGTCGCGAGCAGTGATTATCCATATCGCTGCAGTTGTTTCCCTTTATAAGAAGCCAGAGCGAGTCTGGCGAAGGTTTAATCACCCTGCAGTCGGCTTCAAGCGGCGTCTGCGGCAGTCAATGTAGCCAGAGCCCCTACTGATCTCGGGGAAATTTGTTTCAAAATTCGAAAACAAACACCGGCGGACACCTCCGGCAAATTAACCCTCTAACGGCTGCCGTGCGAAGGCCGTCTGTTTATTTGGGCGTCGCCCGCGCCTCCAGTCCAGGCCGACGGGAACAAGGGGTCCAGTCTGTGCTGCCAGATGGGCGGATGTTTCGCTGAACGCAGTTGTGCATACGGTCTGGTTTGACCATCAGCCCCACCGTCAAGTGGAATCGTTCGCCGAGTCTGTTCAGAGCAGATGCTGTTCGGTGGGTCGTTGAAGCTCATCAACTCCGTTGTTGCGTTGGTGTTTGTAATAAAATTCCGCAGAGGCAGGAGAATGTCTCAGACTCCAGTTCCGCGCGGTACTGCCGTAGCGGGTTCGCCTGCTCTGGTAACGTGACCTGGCGGGCATGTCCTCTTTGGCGAGTCGTTTTCTAAGCCGCATGATAAACCGCATGAGCCACAACTGCCAATTTGCTCCTGTGGGGTAGATAGGGGTAAGGATGGAAATCTTTCCCCTTCGACCCATTTAATGTTGGTGGATCTTTCAGAGGACATTGCAACATTGCCAAGTACCTGGACATAAAAAGAACCTCTGTAAGGATCTAGACTCAGTTTCACACATATACACTTACAAAGACATTACCAGCAACGATCGACTGCATAAACATTGAGTTTGAATTACGCAGTGAAAAGCTTTCTAGACGTAACTGCTAAGACTACTTAATATTTTCTTGTTACATTTAACCATTAGAAGGGCCATGCGAAAAGCTGAAAGAACCTGGGTGTGCTTCGGATGTAAATTTGTGTCTTAGGGCGCTGTATCTCAGATGAAGATAAGATGAAATTTAATAGTATTTGTGCAAAACAGACACAAGAGTGCATTAATTACTTTTAGGGTCTAGGACAAATCAAAGTGGATGAGGTCTGAGGCAGGATTCTGTACCTAGGATTCACGTCATACAAATAATTAGAAAGTGAAAAGGACGATTTAAAGAAAAGTAAAAATGTAGACTTCATTAAACCTAACATCTCCCTTTACTGATAAACTATCGTGCCACTTGTAGCTAGTCGTCACCAAGCCTTTGCTTGAACTTTTTCTTAAGTTCATGTTTTCAACGCCCAGATTCTCCCACGGAAATCCGAGCCTATCATAGATAAGTAAGACATATTTATCTCCCTTGGGGATACTCCTGACTGTACACGTAAATTTATTTTCGTTTGTTTGTTTCTCGTATACGGAAAGCATCACAGCCAGGGACCGATGTAGAGGACCGATGTGCTAGTGTATTTTTCTGTGCATTTCCGAAGAGAAATACAGGGCATGAAAGAGAATCATAGTTCTCTCGGTGACCACTGAGTTGTTTTCTTGTGCGTGTTCACATCAGAGAGTACAGGTACCAAAAGCCGATCTGAAACATTCAAGGTATGTGATATATCAATGCCTGCGAGGCTTCTAGCATCGAGAAAGAATAAGATAAAAATCGCTTATGCTTTTAGCCGACGTGTTTTGTTTTGCTTTGCTTTCCGATTTCCAGTTTCAAACTTGAATCTTTTCGTGATGTGTTCACATTTATGCTGGATTATTTACCAACTTCTCAGTGCACTTGTCAGAAACGTGTACCGAACCCTTCCGGAAATGTTGCGGCTGTACGTCAGACCCACATCACAACGTCCTTCCGTTTAAAGTACAACACGACTACCTCCCCATCGATCGACGGCATCGCTGAGCTGAAAGGGAGATAAATCTGAAGATGCGCCGATTATTAATATTCCCGCGAAGCGCGAGCGCTCTCGTGTGCGTGCAAACAAATCAAAAACAGCTGCACTCAGCGTTATTTGGAAGAGGATGGGACAATGGTGAAGACGTCAGGTCTGGCAGTTCGTCTTTGAAGCCTCGTCTGGTTGTGTAATCTGGCCCAGATTGTTTCCCCTGTTGTGTTGGCGGGGCACCAAAATATGGCTTTGCTTCTTTATTAAACATATTCTCCCCCACCCACCCAGTGGCTGTATAACCTTTTTTTGGTTCCCCCTCACTCTCCCCCCCCCCACCCCGCCGAGCTGTCTCTCATTTCCCCTCCATCTACGATTTCCATTTTCTTTCTCGCGCTTTTTTGTCTTTTAGCGCTGTGTATCCCATCGGGCGGTTTTCTTACAGCGTCTGGTACGCTGCCACAAGACTGGTATCTAATTTACATCACCTGGCTAGTTTTCTTGCGGCGCCCTGATGCTGAGGTAGCAATTTCTGAAACTCTTGCGCACATTGCCGCAGGTCTGGCTCAACCGCGCGAGGAAGGCGAGCGAAGCGAGATCAGTCCATCAGAAAGCTTAAATTAGTGGACCGAATAAATTCTGATATCGCTGCCTCGCATGGTTCACCAATCTCTGGGCTTGGTAAACAAGGGTCTTCTGACGACAGACGCCAAAGCTCCTACAGTCGAGGGCACTATGTCTTAGGTTTGTACCTAACTTCGCTTGCCATCCTCGTGAGTGTAAAACTGGGGTCGAGAGTTTTCGCATGTAGGTGACGCACAGTAGAAAGTCAGCAAGGTAGGCACCTCTAATCTTGAGCGGTAAGCCCGCCTGTCCACCCTGACTAATTTACATTAACCCGGCTCGGCCCGGGGTAGACCCCACTATCTGCCGTTATCTTCCCGCGTCACGCTGTGACTGTGGTCGTTCGTCAAGTACCCACCATGTAACCCTCTCTGCCGTCGCAGCCCTTGCTGTACCTGCGGGCCAGTTTCCCAGGCGTGGGTCGTGAAGGCCATTTCCTCTGGAGAGCAAGTGCCCTGAAGAGCAAGATGTCTGGAAACCAGATGTGTCTGCTGTGTCCCCTCCCCCACCCCACTCTCTCTTTCCGTGTGCAGGTTACCTTTTAAATGTTTTTAATCCTTATGAAAACGCGAAAGACTATCGTGTGACAAACTTGGCAGGGCGGCTTGAGTTTTCGGAGGTGCCGTAGAAATCTCCAGTTTATTGTTGTTGTTACATTTATTGAAGGGCCAGACAGACTCAGGGTGTCGATTGCATACAGGTTCAAATCCGTAGTGCAGCGTGTGGCTCCGCATGTACAGTCGTCTTACGAACCGCTAAACGGAACTGTCCCGATACCCAGGATCCCACCTGGCGACGCGTCATGATAAATTCTAAGCTACAGGGTCGCATGTGCTCTCAGAAAAGGCTGACATGACATATCCCGAGTGTGTACGAGTTTTTTTTCTCTCTCTCTCTTCTGGATTCTACCGGCACATGGGATCTCATTTGTCGTACCCATCTGACCAAACCCAGTATAAGATCAGGTATGTCTGTTGCAAAAAGTCACGGCGTGCGGCGGCTGGTGGAAGCTGGTTGAGGGTGGAGGACGACCAGAGAGGAGGAGGGGGGAGGGGGGATGGGACCAAAGGGAGATTACGCCATCACGCCAGCCCTGCCAAGCTGGTGGCTGCCTGTTATCTGCTGCTGACTGAGCACAATGCTGCCCTCTGTCTCCATCCATTCGCCTCTCTTTCGCCTACCTCCCAACAGTCCTGTCCTCGTTCCATCAGGTCGGCTGCGACAGGCGTTTTGTTACGTAACAGCGGGTTACTGCCTAGCTGCTGCTGGACGCACGACAAATCTGCCGACTGGGACTGCAGCGGACTGCCGCGACCTCTTACAGGTCTGCAGGACTGGGAAATTTATTTTCGATCATCAGACCCATGAACCGGCAAAATGAAATGTCATTAACAGGTCCGCACACCACCACCCCCGTGCACAAGGTGGTAGCTAATGCGCATGTGCAGCCATTTAAATTGCACGTTTGACAAGTCACTCGGCAGAATCATCCACTTGTAGCGAGAGACGCAACACCGAACATAAACATTTACACGAACACCGAACATAAACATTAACACGAACACCGAACATACAGCTCGATACTGAACATTACGAGTGTCTAGCCTTTAGATTTAATGCGTTGTCTACCTGGAATTAGTGTACTTTACAAGTATGCCCTTTGCGAGGCTAGAAACTGTTTTATGACAGACTGAAGAAAAATTATTTCGTTCCAGCCTGGTCGACTGAAAGTTGCGCGTACATACACAGAATTTGGAGAATGTGATTGTGAACAATATACTTCGCTTCACAAACTTGTGTGAAGGTTTGCTGTACTTTTCCAGTTCCATACAAAAAGTACTCAGGGGTTTGGGGGTGCTCTTAGGGATAAAACAGAGAAATACAAAAGTTTTGCTTGGGTCGTGACTGTTGTGAAGCCTTGAAGCGCCTCGGAACCCTACCTCAGTCCATCGGACACGGTGAAGATGACTGCCCTTAGCTCTCATGAACTCGCACCCTCATAACTTCCTGCATACTGATAGAATTTTTCGACTCCCTACCTGTGGTGGCTGCTAAACTTTGATCGGCATGACTTGTAGCGTTCATAACCTGTTCCAGCTAACCACGTCCCCCGTCCACTCCTCTCCCTCCTATGGCCCCAGGTCACCGCCGTGCTGGCGTCCATAAACTATGCAGGCATGCTGCAACGATCACAACAGCGTTGACGTGGACAGCTGAAACACGTTTGGGGAATACCTCAGTGTCTTTCTTTCTTTTGTGAACCCTGTCGTCGTCGAGGAGAAGTAAGTGGAGCGGGGGAAAAAGAATACAAAAGGGTTGTGTGTGTGTGTGTTTGTGTGTTTGTTTGTGTGTGTGTGGGGGGGGGGGTTGGTTACAAACCTGTTGGACTTAATTAACTCCGTCTCTCTTCTTTCTCGTAGTCATTAGCTGGCTCATTAATGAATTGGCTTTTTTAATTAATACATGGTTGTGCGTAATAGCTTTTGAGGAGAAGATCAGAGGTGTTTAGGTACAGCGGGGTCAGGAGGCACCATTCTGAGCTGCCTTGCTTACGGAGGTAACTTGCCGAGTAGATTTGGCGCTCGTTTGTCTTCAACTCCGTTCGGGCACTTCCCGAATCCTAATCTTGCACTTCGAGAAGTCCAAATTTTGGTGACGTTAGGCGATGTTTCTGGGGATCAGAATACTGCTTTAGTATTGAGTTCAAAACGTGCATGTGGGTTTTTTCCCCTGAATTTTAAAGCGTGCTGCATCACGCTATGACCCCCATCCCTCTTCCGTGTTTAGTCTTTGATGGTTTAGTTAGTGTTATCCATGAGTTTTATAATTTGTTGCCTACAGCTAAAAAAATAGATCAATTTTCTTTCTTTCTTTCTTTCTTTCTTTCTTTCTTTCTTTCTTTTCGTTCCTGACGCAAAGTGTTTATTGGTTTGTCTCTCTGACTCCCCGTGACAGTCGTGGCGTGTAAAAGTTCTGACGTAAGTACTCACCATTACTGAAATGTCACCAACAATTACGAAGATCTCGGAAACGTTCCCTCTCACGAAGCTTTCCTGAGCTAAAAATAGCTGTTCTGGCATGCTGCTTTGCGTACATCACAGTGTTTCACCGTACAGCGCTCAATTCTTGAACAGAAGTTGGCGATATTTTAAAGTTAGCGTTATCTTTAAGTCTTCCTCCACGTTTCTGCTGCCAGTTGTCTAGGATCACACACACACACACAAAGATAAACGCGCTGCACTGAACTGAATCCACTACCACTTACATCACTTTTCGTTTTGCTGCTTTTATTTTTGTGTTGAAGGCCTGTGCTTACTTGTTTAAACATAACGACTTTTTTCCCCCTTTTAGGGTTTTAAAAATACAGCACAGCGGTCCTAATGACCCCTACCGGCAGACGGCGTCTCGATTAAAATGGTGTCAATCGATCGGTCCTGTGAATTGCTGTAAGCCAAATCCCTCTTCACGTAACGACATGTCAAGCGACATACTATTGAAAGCCGATTCGATTCTGATGGATAGATAGATGGGAAACTAGATGCTGACATCAAGGACAGAGTGTAGTCCCGTCAAACATTATCAGAAATTAATGTTGTTAACATTTGTTGTTCTTAAATTGTGATGTGTTGTTTTTCTGTTTTCTCGGTACATGTAACAGCTCAAACATTTGTGACCTGGTACTAGTGACTGGGTAACGCAGATACAACTTTGCGTTCCCCTTCGCTCTTTGTCCTAAAGCCGTGTTCTATCTACTGAACATCTTGGCAAAAAGAATGACGTGCGCAGCTGAATATCCGTAAATACTCGTACCTACGTAGTACGTATACACAATATGACGCGCACGCACACGGATGCAGATGTTGTCCAAGGAAAGAACAATCGAAAGCCTAAAGAAAGAAAGAAAGAACATGTTCATGGAGCCTGACACGCGAAGAACAGAAGTGGGATGAAGAAAGACTAAAAGGGTGGATTCCCCCTTTAGCATCCCACACACGTGCAAACACAGCGTCCACTCGGCGTGGGCTCTCGTTATCCATTATACCCCGCTGTCGGCGCGCGCTAGCTCGACGGGATGACTCAGGAACGCGCGTGCGTGCACGCTGCCGCGCCGGGCACCTACGGCGACCTGCCACGCCAGGCGGCCTCTCCCACGATCGCCGACGCACGTGCGAAGCTGAATCATGGCCGTTTCCAGAACAAGTGTCTGGGCTATAAGGCAAATAGAATGCGATGGTTCTTCAACCCCGGGGGCAAGTCTGGTGCTGTAAATCCACTACCCAGCGGGTGGTTTTGTTACCCAGGCGCGTCTCAAAGTGATGCACTTGGTACAGGTCTCCTGGACGGTACCAGGCTACCGTGGTACTGGTTTACCATCCAAGAGCAGTCACGAGTGAAACCAGACCAACAGTCTGTGTCACCATGGTTGGGAATTTCTATCGATGTTTTGGAGAAGGATTTTTTTTTTTGTATCCCGTGCTGACATCGAGGATTTTGTGTTCGGGATACAGATTTCCACGCTGAAGCCAACTTTACTTAAACAGAAAGCGTCTGGATGCATGGATGCGTGCGGAGGGAGCATGTCTTTTAACTTTCCAAATTCTCAATCAGTGGTACACTTTCGTATAAGAAATCAAAATCTCCCCTGATTCGATAATCCCATTCTTGCTTGTGTATTTATTCATTTATTGCAACCCAACGCACTTAATTTTTGCGGTGCACGTTTATCCGACATCCTGTTGAGAAGCAGTAAGTTATCTTCCTTTTTTATGCTCGCGTTTGACTACCCCTCCCCCGCCCACCCCACCCCGACGCCTCACGAGGTATCAGTGGTTTTGAGCGGTACAAAATTTTGTGGCGGGGAGAGGGGTGAGCATAAAAATAAGCGCCGTGGCGACATAAAAATGTGTTTCTTTTTGTGTCACAGGAGATGCGGGGAAATAAATCATCGATCGTCGACCGCCCAGTTTCCTTCCCCTCCACACCCACACCTCCCTAAACACTTATAAATAAAATATTGACAACCTTGGCTCGGGTCGGGCTAAACTGAAGACCGAGAGATCAAAGCGCCGACATAAATGAGATGCAGATGAGGGGACAGTCTTGCTGCGGCTCGCGTTTGATTACAACTATCGCGAACGGTTTCGTACACCGATGTTTTCCTCGTGAAGCGGGGATCTGTGACTAGGCTGGGCGGAGAACGGCGCTGCTGGGCTCCAGCGGTCCAGTCGCGTGGGGAGAGGGGTATCCACTCCGCTTTTCAGCCGTTTCCTCCCCCTGCCCCCTCTTCAGATTGCGCGCAGGTACCGGGGTCGATCCGGCTGGTTGATACTTCTGCGCAGACGTAGGTCAATGGTCGAGGCCAGTCAAGCGTGAACGGAGGGACTGTCATCAAAGGAAAGAAGAGAGAAAAAGGAATACAGGCGGGTGGTTTGGAAACAGATGGATAGTGAAAGAGAATTCTTCGAATGTGTGTATCATTACGGTTCTATGTCCAAACGTCTTCACTAGTTGGACAGCAGGCAGAGAGGTTTGCTACACGAAAGGCACGACTTTTCTGCAAGACTCCCACGACTGGATGAATGCCGTGCTTTGAGATCCCACAAATTGTGGCATGCCACATATCAAGCTAGAGTGCAATACTTCCTGCAAAAAAAAAAAAAAAGCGGAATCTCTTCCGAGGGTGCGCACGCATGCACGCAACCCACTCTGGTGACCACGCATGCGCGAACATCTGCCCAGCGCGCATGCGTGCGCAGAACAGACTGCGGCAGAGCAGCCTGGACGGCAAACAGGAAATTACTGCGCCGGTAATTCGAGAGACCGTAGCAGTGGAAATTACGTCACTCAGTCATCGGGACTATTTACATATGGCGGTGGGGCTATCGAGAACTTGTCATCCCGGTTCTGCTCGGAAGCGCTTGGGGATTTCCCCCCTCCCTCCAGCTGCCCTGACAGTCTCCTGTGAGGAGGGAGTCTAGAACCAAAGGGGGGATTGTGTGACAGAAGGTATCGGGAGGTAGCTGCCAGCCTTCTATAAACATTTTGCACAGATTTCCGTGCATATATCTCAAAGATAACCCTTAGAAACTGGTCTGTTTGGTTCTTTATTGTGCTAAAAAATAGGGGATGGCTTGGGAAACATTTCTATATCATACGTTACAACAAAAACGAGATATCTATCTGCTAACGGAGTACACGGGGACACAAAACTATTTCGCGCATCCCAAGAAACTATTTGTGAAAGTGTATCTCGATCCTGTAATTTAATCATCTTTAACGAGGTTACCGAAGTCGTTCACCTCTAAAATTGACACAGTTTCATTCGGAAAACCTTATGGGCAGTCCGAAACTGAACCGAGCCAGACTCCTCCCTTAGACAAAAGAGATCCCACGTCCTGGTAGAAGTTAATAAAGAAAAAAAGACACGTGGCTGTTAGGAATATATAATATCCTCTTCTCGAGCAAACGCGATTGCGTGACCTTCAGTTACATAGGGCGTGTTGCCCGCCAGGAATTTATTTTCACAGCTCCCTGTTTAGTCGTGTTCGGCGGTTCGATAGACGACTGTCTGGTGTTGGAAATCAGATAGGGAAGGATGTCTTCCAGCCTACCCCCAGCCCTCTTTGTCCTCAGTTTCGACTCGCGTGTCCTTCGACCGACGGTTATCGTCAGCCGAGTCTGTCAGTCGATAACCGGCCGTATCGCGAGATCAAGCCCCTCCCGTCACTCACCAACCACGCACACCGACCGTGTCTTGAAGACGAAGAAAGTGTGAGTAGGTTTGAGGGTGGATGTGGGGGAGAGAGAGCGGGTGGGTGGGTAAGAAGCTGTTGAGCAGATGTGAAGTTTCCAGTCAGGATCGAGGCAGTGACATCTGTCATTCCATGCCAAACGTCAATCACCGTGCCCGGGCCCAGCCGTGCCTCCAACACCAGCCCGCGCTGCGCATGTCGGTGTCCTGGCGTCGGTACTTCCGGTTCGTCTGAACAGGGACACGCGATCCCCCTGGCTGATTTCGCCACAAAACCTGAAACGCGACACTTTGACCTCAGCCAGTACCCACCCTCCCTTGTCAAGATGAAGAAAAAGAAGAAGAGAAACAACTGCCTTTTCTCTGCTTCTATCTTCCTCCGGTTCACAAGCGTGTGGACTAGATAGATGACAAAAACAGAAGCCTCGACAAAGATACAGAAAAACAAGAGGTCGCCTCTCCCGTGTTTTTTCCACGCGAAACGTTCTTGTGCCACCCTCCCCACCCCGCACCCTCCTGCCTTTCAGACGACAGTGGAACTGCGATATTGATCACTGGGAAAGATGGAAGAAGAGTGAAGCGAACTGAGGCAGTGGGGGTGGGGGAGATACCACCCACCCATATGTTTGAAAGAATCCTTGGAGTTAATCTAGTCACGTGATTCCGACCGCTGTCGCGCAAGATGAACTAGATGGATGGGGGATGTTTATTATCAAATTATAGAGAGTGGCTGAAGTCGTTCGGGAAACGTGTGCTTTGCAGAACAACGTAATGCGTGTGCGTGCTTCTGTGTGCGTGTGCACGTGCGAGTGTGTTGATGGGTGCAGGTAGCTCGTGTTTGCTTCGGTGTTTATGTCCTTGTCGTATTGCACAAATCCAGGTGCGTTGCTAAATTTTAAAAATGCATTCTACCAAACCTACCTCCCTCTTACATCGCTCTGTCAGGGTTGTGCTTGAGTCGTTTTCAATAGTTCGATGAATAACCGCAGGCAACGATGGTTGGAGATGTTCTCTATCACCAGTTTGTCTCTCTGCGTTGTTTCTCAGTCTCTTCTTTCCCTTCTCGGTTACTGTCGGTGCCTCGGTCTCTTTGATGTGGTTGTCCGTCAGATTTGCCCCAGAGGCCTGGAAATTTTAACCGAGTCACGGGCCCAGTCGGTGACGAACAGCCTTCGCTAGCAGCTGTGGCAACCATTTGTCACTATCGTTAATTTCCAGCGCCATCGGGTTTGTGGTGTGTCTACGTAGTTCTAATCAAGTCGATCTGACACAAGATCGAGTGACAGATAGCACGCACGCATGCACGCACAGGTATGCACACGCACGCCTGCACACACAGGTATGCACACACATACACACACACACACACTTCAGTCACCAGAGACAAGCTGTGGAGAGGCGTGTGGGGTTAGAGGATGGAGTGGAGACTTTTGCAGGGTGCGAGCCGTTGTCGTACGGTGAAGTCAGTTGGGGTTTGTGGTGGGAGGGGGAAGTGTGACCTAATTAGCTCCCTTGCGCAACAGCGGGCGGACATTCGCCGAGAGGCTGGGGCAGCGAAAATGAGTTAAAGGGCGCCACTCTGTCTACGGGAACTGCCCAGGGCGCGGCTGCTTTTTCAGCTTGATCGGACTGCAACAACAGGGCCCAGGACGAATCGAAGGGACTGCGTCAGGCTGAAATTACCGCGTCGCCTGATACACGAAGCCTATTAATTTATTTATTAATTGAAAGAGGCATGTCACCACCTTCCACTTTTCTTCCTTCACCTGTTCCTCGTCATCATCGGCTGCAACAACAACATGATCATCATCATCTGATTGACGTGAATATAATTTTTGAAAATACCTTCCGTTATCGTCTGGCAGGGATGTCGCTCGTAGCTGGATCTTTCACCTGCATCAGTGCAGGCCTGCACACAGATGCTGAGCATGTGCACTGCACATTTTGTGACAACGATTTCCTGTTCATTGTCCTATCAGCAGAGTCTGATGAAAGATTGGAACAAACTTCCTGTCTGCAGCGGACTGTTCGCCTTGTCCTGTGTCACGGTCCTGTACATCTCTTGCCTTGTCAGGAAGCTGCCTTGTTTGAAATGGGGGGGGGGCGGTCATCTCTGATGACACGGATTGGAAGGTGTGATAGCAACAAATGGCCGGACTTCCAAATCAACAAGAACGAGAGGTGTGTCGTGGAAGGAATCGCTCTTGTTATTTTTCAGTCCATAATCTGCCTTGGGGTTATTAGTTCACAGGGTAATTAGTCATAACACTGCAGCGGATGTGTACACAGGTCGTCACTGTCAGTTGACAAACAATTATGTACGTATCACGTGTCAAGAACTGTTTGACGACTTTGTGGTCCGCGCTGCCAAGCCTTTCACAGAACAATGGGCTGGATCCGCTGCCATTGGGACGCGGGGACTTGATTGAGGGTTCCATTAGGCGGTAGCCACACTGGGGACCGCGTGCCAGTGGTCAGCGAGCTGGGTCCATCGCGCAGTTGTTAGTCCAAGCCAGCGATAACGGTCGCTCCCTGCTGAGCCGATCCACCTTTGACTGACGTTTCGACGTCCGCAGGTGTGAAACCTGATGAGATTAATTTCGGTCGACGTCACTTTCCACGGGTCTCCGTCGACTATGGCTTCAGAAGTCAGCGCGCGGCCGCGCCAGCGAAACGGCTCCCTGCCCTAGGGGTTCGGCGTGGTGACTCCCGTGTTTACATAACCTTGAAATGGTCAGGCGACTCTGATATCGCCTCCTCTCCGCCTCGACCCCTTCGCCGAGTGGAAAGTGAGGGAGATGAGAGTTTAGGTGGCGAGGTGGCAATTTTCTCCATTAGCACGGTAAGACGAGGAGCCAGGGATCTCTGGCCTTCAACCGCGGGCGTAGCCTTGAACCCTCGTCGCGGCTGCACACGCACGTGCGTCTGTTCGACGGCCACCCCGCGACGTCACGCTGGCTGAACATCAAGGACGGCGAGAGGGTGTGTGAAGTCACTGTGTGGACGCGCGTAGAAAGGCCTGAGACTATCTCCTCGGCCGCTGCTGGACTGAAAGCCAGCTGTTGTCCATTGTCACCGTCGACTGACAAGCACAGAGAGGGAGGTCAGAGATGGACAGGCCGTTCTCAGCCAAGCGTGACGGAAGGCCGAGGATGCGGGGCGATGGTACCCACTGCGTTCCGTCTGGAGGCAGCGTTTGATGACGTCAGACGATTACCGCGGGTCGAGGCGCGCTTCTGGCGGGCTGACGGACTTTCTCACCCCGACGCCCAGTGACTGAAGCTACTTGGACCTGCTGGCTAGGCCAGGCGCCGAGTCGAGTTTTGTGCACCTTCTGGATCTTTGTCAAAAGGAGTAGCAGCTCCGACCCCCACTTCGCTTTTGGATTTACTTTAGGCACCCGGCTAGTTTCTGCGCAAGACGTGCATCTTTACACACAGGACGTGCATATTTACATGCGTGACGTGCATCTTTATACGCGTGACGTGCTCAGCGACAAAGAGGTAAAAGCTCGTAACCGTTGTCTGTCTTCGTACCTTAGGTGTTTCGGCGAAATTAGAATTTCGGGAGAATCTTTTCGTTCTTCTATTCGTGGAAATTCTGGACACGTTATTGTGGCTCAGCTTCGCTTGTTCACGAGGTCTGCAGACCTACGCTAGCCAAAGGTAAGCAGGGAGAGGATTGATGACATGTCACTAGTGGAATACTTCAACGCCGTAAAAATTGTATAGTGATGTTTGATTAGGAAGTTTTGACCTTGAATCTGTAGCATGACGTGCTTGGGGATTTTGGTTTGAAGTGGGGACCCGAGCGGGCGGGGTGAACGGCAGGAATTGTAACCTTTTTTCAGACCTCATACGTACGTCGTATAAAATAACGTTTCTGTGCATCCCAGAAAATAAATCGAACAAAATCGAAGACGTACGGTCTCCAGAGACAGGCTATGGCAGTTCAAGACAGTGAATGAACGAGAGTTTATCGAGAGAGTCTTTTGAGGCAGGTCTCATTCCAGGGACATCAACTCTCACTGGACTGTCGTATGCGTGCACTTGTAGCCATGGTAACCTCTCCCAGCAGTACCAGTCGATGAAAGACCTGCCTGGCTGCATGCAGTTTGAACTTTCCGTGCTACATTTCTAGTTAATTACCTTCTGGAGTAATCTCTTTCTGGGCTGCTTTTGCCTTTTAAATCAATTCTCGGAAAGTGATTTTTTCTCCAAAACTTTCCGTCAGAGACGACAGTTTAATGGCTGACAAGAGGACACTCGGATGACGAGGCCGTGCTTCGGAATGGCCAGGAAACAAACAGGTTAATTAGTCCATACCTTGTAAAACCCGTTCATGTGAATGATTCCGGTTAAATACTAAACATGGGTTCCTTGCAGTTAAGCAAACTTTTTTTTTCACTTTAAGGATCATTCGGGTAGTAACTAATTTAGACAGAGAGGGTTCTCTGTTGTGTAGATCGGATGCGTGCGTATGTGCGTATTTGCTTGCACACGCATGTGCGTATGTGCGTATTTGCGTGCACGCATTTAGGATTAGGACAAAAGCAAGCCACACACGCACGTATTCTTTGAGGATTGAACTGCCTCACATTGGGCGTAGGGGGAGAAAACTGTTCTATTTCGTGCAAAAGAAGCTTGTCGCGCTGGGACAATCCCAGGCCATATGTCACGTGATCACCTTAGCTGTTGGGTCGGAGTCAACCGGTGCGGCCGTATCTACAATTTCTGTCACGATATTATTTTTCCCGAACCGCACAGTGCGCATGCGTGCGCGTAAATAGGATGGCAAGAGCATGCGAATGAACGGAATGTGTGATCTGTCGATAAGCCATAATAAGGGACTAGCTGCCTTACTGCCAGAAAAGTTCTTATCAGCACAGGTGTGAAACGCTGTATTCCAAGCCCGGCCCGCCAAACATGACAGTAAAGGCGTGCAATGCCAGAAAAATCTTGCGGTTAATTACCTTCAAGTCTTCAAAGTATAAAATTGCGAACAACCTAAGCGAGGGGAGGAGAGGGGAGTTTGAATGCACGCGTGGGAGTTGCGCCGTCAGGAAATAAGGTCTTGCCAGATATTACATCTTGCGCTTTTAGTTATGGGATTTTTCCAAGTCGCTGCGTAACCTGTTGGAAAGGGGTATGCACCGTTGAAGATAGGATTCACTTCGAGGCTCGCACGCACGTGCATTGTTTAGTTTACGTGACGCTTAAAACAGGAATGCGATTTTCAGAGTACTTCCGATTGCGTTCTTTTTTGCTCGCTCGCTCGAAGTTGTGCCGTGGTTACATGTCTGTTACTGAGATTTGACATTTGACTACAGCAGAAAGCGTCGCATCAAATCTCGGCGACAAAAGTATTTGCCCCATGGAGCCATTTTTAACAGGCAGGATGCTGGCCATCTCTTTCTCTCCCTCATCTCTCTATCTCCGAGCCCTGATATAGCTTTAACTCGACTTCATTAGATTTTGTTTAGAACACCAGACGCATAAACTAAAGAGATAAGATTTTAATAAAAGATGTCTGTGGTAGCCGAGCGTCAATATGTTGTCCCAGAACTTGTTAGCTGTTCGCAGTGAGCACGACAGCTCGCGACAAGAGGCGGGTTTTAAAACCCTACGGCCTAAGGGCAGTGAATATGCGTCCCAACGTCCAAACTCGTTTAGTTAAGTAACAAGTTTCTAAACTCTGCCTTTATTTCTACCTCGCGTCGGCGAAACTTTCTGTTTTGAAAACACGTAACTGCCTTGTGCGAAGTGTCATATGTGACCAGTGTTTGTAAGCGTGTTCAGCTTCATTGTGGCCACTATGCCCATGTTAACACGTTAAAAAGATTTTAAAGAAGCTCTGGTATTTAAAAGGTGACAGATGCTTGTTGTGGGGTGGGAGCACATAATTGATAAGGGACGAATTAAAGGTCATGCTTGATGGAGGGGACTGTGCTTCGATCATGAATTTCTGTCCGTGTGCACCTGATCGCGAGCCAGGCACGTAAGGACTGCCCTTCCCGTGGGCAACAGGAAGGGACCCAATGCTGACCGTGTTTACAAGGACGTTAGAGACAGACACTACCAGCTTCAGAGCAGATACTGAACTCAGCATCCTGGGCGTTACCTCGGCTACACATGTCCTGATCCCGTGGCTCCATTCGGCTTTTCTTTCTTTCTTTCTTTCTTTCTTTCTTTCTTTCTTTCTTTCTACGTTCTTGTGTGCGGAGAACTGTATTTAAAAGTTGTATTTATGGAAATTCTTCTAATTTTCGCCCCAGGGATGTCAGTGACATCCTTTGACGGCATGGTGACGTTATTTGCAGTGGACATTCTTTACGCCGAGAAATAATTGCATAAGAACATTTGAAAAAAAAGGAGATCGTGTTGAACAGGGTGGATCTTAACTAGGAAAATAGGACAATCGGAGGACACCCTTCTTGCACCATCCGTATCCCCCTTCCCCGTCCCGTCACCAAAAACAAACAAAAAGCCCAGGTAAACCATCACAAAAGACCGACGCCGGAACACAACGAACACAAACATCTCAGGCGAGGAGGGGGCGGGGTTAGTGAACCTGTCCGGGTATTCTGGTGAGGCTGCGCGCGCAGGTCGTCGTCTGGTTAGCTGGAACTGGCGCTAGAAGAAGGAAGACCCACATTCCAAAAGTTTATCAATTTACAGCAGTTTGGCACCTCCTCTTACTGCTCCCAGAACGCCCTCCTCTCGAACCCCCTTCCTCTTGAGTCTTGAAGAGGAGGGATAGAAGTAAACGCACCCGGTCCGCTGTCCGGGGGTAAAATATCGGAGGCCAGTTTGCTATTATCGAATCTGAGGGGGCGAGGCAGTCAGGTTTTATGTTGTCATTAGTGGAGCTGGTGTTATCCAGGCTTGTTTGCCCGGGGAGCGAACTTCACTTCCAATTTTCTTGTAATGAAGACGAGGTCTGAACAGACTGTACCTGTACTTGTCAGGCGGAGGCATGATGGGAGATGTTTTCCAGGGTACACGCTCGCCATTAGTGAACTCGTTCTCTTCCTTCTGTCCTTTTTATTATTCCTTCTCTCCCTTCTGTTACTGAGCAGGACCGTGTGGTAAAGAAATACTAAACGTATATGATTTTCATGCGATAAGTACTTCAATTTCTGTATTTAAAATGAAATCATTTTGATGAATTTTTTTTCTCCTTTTTTTCAGATAACGTTTCTCAGCTGGCATGCATGGAGTTTCCTGCTGGATAGGGTATCGTCTAGCCACAGTCTTCGGAGTTATAGAAGAGAATTGTGGGGTGAGTAGTATTCACGCTTGTGCACAAAGTCACGATACGCCTGTCAGCTGTGTGCCAGCCCCCCCCCCCCAGCCTAAAGATTAAGAGAACTTTCATTTAAGGCAATTCGTTTTCTGTTCCTATTTACTTCCTATCTGCGGCGGACTCAAATTTCGAGGTAGCACAACTATTTATGGCCGTCGTCAGTCTTTCTTTAAACTTATCGCACTACGACTCCTGATCGCGATCTCAGCAAATGGAGTCGTTTTTCAGTGCCAGACCCTCGCAAAACCTCCGGTCACCTGACTTAGTGCTTGTTCTATGGACGCCTGCGTTCTTCACACTGAGATTGAAGCGAAAGATCCCATCTTGGTGGAGAGCGGCGGATAAAGAATTGAACGCCACACATTTTTTTCTTGCGCGAAATCCATTTGGTTTGTAAAACTTGTCTGCCGTGGAAACTGGAAGAAATGGAAAGGCGTTCTGGAGTCAGTCCAGCCTCCACCCTCTTCATTCTGTGGCTGAGAAAATGCACTGGAGAGAGAGAGAGAGAGAGAACTTGGCGTAAAAGATTGCCGTGATCTGTGATCTGTCCCTTTAGGCAGTGGTAATCAAGGAGGGGGGGGAGGGATCAGAGGGGCCAAACCTGAGCTTTTTTTGTTTTTTGTTTTTGCTTGTTGAAAACGGGAATACTGTAAGATACGCAAAGGAATCCTCAGCCCGGGTTTTCATCCACATCCCCATCCCGTCCCTGGCAAACACTGCGCATAAACCACAGGATTTGTCATGTGTGCAACTTTTCCTTTCGCGTGCGTCGGGGGAACTTGAAGATATCATTGTGTGAGGTTCTAGGATTGTCTGCTCTGTGTGTGCGTGTGTGTCACATTCACACTACGTTTAGTTGCTTACGAGCATCTGCTAGAAAATGGCGCCAAAATATCTTTCAAGAACAGAAGCGAATGCCGCCGTCTACAGTAGGCACCTGGGAGGAATCGAAAGGAAGGAGGAGGTAGGGAAATATCGGCTTTGTGAAAAGCTGGCCATATGCCCATCTAAAAAAATGGAACAGGGTAGATAACCACCACGAGAGTGTCGGGCAATCAGCATTAAAATTACAAACAAGAGTGCTTTTTTGGAATAAAAGTGTGGCTTCGTATACTTTAGATTAAATATCGAGATGGACGCCGGAGACATTACGACTGATCCTAGCTTCTATAGTTAAAAACCCGAAGAGAAAGGGTCGTACGATGGTGACATATTATGTGAGGCCGCACTAAAATGCCATAATATAATGCCACACGCACACACAGCGCGCCGAAGAAGACCAGCCTAACACAAGAACCTTCTTATCCATTTTCCCCTTGAACAAAGAAAGGGAGTGTGGAACTGGACTTGAAATAACATTTTAGTTGAACGCATCTGTGATGAGAGCTTCGTTGTCTTCAAACCTAAAGGCTTCCAGTTCGTAGACGGCTTCGGTGGTCTAGTGGTAAAGGCGTCCGCTTCCGAGGCGGGGAGGTCGGTGGTTCGCATCCCAGCCGAATCATACCTAAGACTTTAAAATAGGCAGTCTTGTAGCTGCCCTGCCAGACGCCTGGCACTACAGTATAATGTGACTGGGTGGCCGCTACCGAAGTCATCACCTTTTGTCTCTTCTCATTCCTGCCTCCTTTTTGCGCGAGTCCTGTGTCTGGGAAACTTGCTGCTATGTTTTGTCACTAGCCTGGTGTCAGCCATTTGTCTACGTCATGATGGTGCCTGGGTGTCGCGAAGTCGCGTGGGGAATCACGTGAAGGTTGCTTTTGCCTCTCCTTTCGCGTTTAGTACTCCCTGACCCCGAACTCGACGCGAGACATGACTCACGCAACACGGATTTTCAAGGGAACATTCAGGACCTTTAATGGACTAGACAGGTGGTTGTTTATTTAAGCTTGTACGTGAATTTTTAACCGAAAATTTGGGACTCGTTGGAAGCACTCTGTGACAGAGCATTCTGGCTCCTGTCAGGATTCTGAACGTGTTGTGGTTCAAGCTTGGGCTTGTGGCGGGTACTGGAAGCCATTTGCAGCGAAAAACTGTCTTGTCGTAGTTGGTGGCAAGTCATCATGGCGGCTAGCCAGCGGTAGAATGTGGTTAGTAAGGGGAGTTAATCCTTGGCGATAGGCCGCTGCGTGTCGACCACTTGTGGCATGCCTTTTCCGTTCATGCCTCGCATGCCTTTCTCGAAACGCTCATCATACCGGACCTTGGCATGTCTGAATACTTGATGCCAGCAGGCGTCTCGTGGTCTTGCGGCAGCTGCTGCTGCGTAGCAATGACGCATGTCGCATGTACGTGGCACGGTTTAAGCAGTTGCCTCCCCTTTTAGGAGGGTCTGAGATTTGTATAGCTTTGGTATAGTTCGGTTAGGCCTACTGGAGTGTGGGAGGGTATTTTACGGATATACAAGTTCCAACTGGACATTTGCTGCAGTTTTACTAGCTCGGCTGTTCCTTTTGCATGGATGAGTGAATGAGTAAGTTACTCAAAAAGCCGGCTTTATTAACAGTTCATACATAAACTGCAAGGATGTGTGTGCGCGTGTGAGTGACACGCACTAACCGCTGCGCTACCAGTTCAGGATCTTGAGGGTTTTTTTTTCTTATATCATCTCTGACCTTTTTGCGTGCACTCAGCCCTTTATCAATATCTCTGGGACTTAGTTTTAAGTTCACAAGTCCACGCGCTCCATTCAAAATAAACGTTTTGTAGTCCTAGCAATACATTTAACCTTTTGTGTCTCGGACCATAAGCTTTTCTTAAGGCTTAACCATGCAGAAGCACCGAATGTTGGTCTGGCAAGACACCTCTCCATCATTTACTTTTAAAGATAGGTAATGGAAACCCGATGCACATTGCAGTTTAACAGCTGAATTTTTTTAAAACAAGTTTGCATCAACATGCATAGCGTCTCCACCCTCCCCTTACCCCGCCCCCTCCCCCCATGTATCAATTAAAGGCTTTTGAGGCTGTGTAAATGCCGCTTAGGGCTGCGAAGCTACCCCTCCCCGACACACACATACATATATAAAAGTCGCATTTAATTTTAAAACTGAGGGAAGCTTCATACCGCACTGGGTTCTGGACACCGACAGGCTGGGAGCTGCTCAGACTTTTGTGCTGTGAGAGTAGCCGCCCCTGACGATTGTAGCTTACGGAGGGATGGTTTTGCGAGGGAACAAAATCGTTTAATGTGTTCCGCGATCCAGTGGGGACCAGATCTGGCCGTGCATACATTTCTTCAAGAAAGACCTGAGGCGGTATTGAAAAAAAAATAGCGATTAATATTAGATCGTGACGTAACATCGGAATCACCAGAGATGAATTTGGAGCCGAGAGAATCCCAAGTGACACTATTTGTGGCGTCGGGCCGCAGATGAAAGGATAGCTGTGCTCGCGTGAGAATCGAAAGTGAAGCTAGGAAGTATTACCGCCTAGGACCCTGCTTGCAGTATAAGGGAAACACAAGCGAACATCAGTGGCAGTAGTTGGAGAAGTAGGAGCGATGCCGCTGGGACAGGGTCGGGCATGAAAACCTAGTCCTTAGAACGACACCCAAACAATCGAACTTACAGACAACTGGACGTTAGGCCAGGGCTGCTGTTACCAGCCCAATCCGAGCAAAGCATACCTACCATCCTGACGTCAGCAAAGTTCGCGTCGAGTCGGCACTGCCGAGAGTAACTCGCATCTTCCAAAGACGCATTATCCTAGTCACCTCTCGACAGCTTTTGGCGGCAGCTGGTGTGTGTTCACTTTTGACCTATTACCTGTCTCTCCTGGCTTGTCCTCCTCTTTCTCCTACCTTCCACCCACTCCCCCTTCCTTCGTGCAATCAAGTGCTTGCACCTCAGTGTTTCATGTAATTACAGGTGCGCTGTTTTGGAGGCAAACAGCGATGACTCGAGAGTGCATTCAGGTGGGAAAGGTCTCGTGCCGCTTGTACCGGGGACACCGTGTGAGACATGGTGCGAGCAAATGTCAGACGAGATGCGCAGGTGTCGGAGAGAGGGGCAGGGGTATGCGCGGATCGGTCCTATAGATATCTTGCACGCAGCTTTCTCTTCGTTGACAAGGAGGAGAAAGAAGGCCCCCGGAGAGCAACTGTTTTGTAGAAGGTTTCCGTACAGTTGCGAGCAGGGTCTGAAGTTTTTTCTCCCCTCCCCCTCCCCCTCCACCCCACTTTGTGGTGATTGGTGCACAAACAGGTTGTATGGGCATTCCGGAAAAGGTCTGTGTGCGCGTGCCTGCATGGGGTGGGGATAGAAGTGGATGGGGCGTGGGAGGGGGGAAGGACATTGTTGAAAATGCAAGACTAGCAATTACTCGTCTTTGATAAATAATTTTAGGTTTAGTTTTTCTTAAAAACTTTGTAAAAAAATTGCTTTGCATTTGGTTCCGTTCCATCTAGGCAGGCCTATTTTAAGTCATGTACACGAACATATACAAAGGACAGAAATTTTAAATCTGGAATCTATTTTTATTTTAAAGCGTGCTTTCAGCTTTAAAAAAAAGTTATGAAGCTTTGGTAATAAACCGCTTAACAAAAAAAATGAGAAGATCAGACTGGAGTTTTAATTTTCGTGTTAATCTTCCTCCTGTTTCCAAGATCTGTGGCTCTCTGGGTAGACTTATGAGCAAGGGAATGAAGTTACTGGAAATAATATACTTTCACTGAAATTCTTTTTAATCAAGAACACGGATATTTTCCTGCTCGTCAGTTGATTTTAAAACTGGTTTCTCGTAATCGAATGTATTGAGATTTAAAAATAAAACTGGTAGGTTGGTTGTAACAGCTTCATAACGTGTTTACGAGTTTGATTTTATTTCAAGTACTCAAACACATTTTTTTTGTTCTCTGCCACTAGCAGTTTTGCAGTGGTATGGCGATGTTTTTTTAAGTAGTTTTCACGTGTGGTTGTGCATGGTTTGCTGTTTGGAGTTTAAAGTCTGGTCTGCGTTTGTTCGTGTTGACGCTATCGACCAACTGATGTATTGACCCTGTTGTGAACTGTTCAAACACACGTTCAAGCCATCTGTGCCGGCTTCTGGCTCCAGATTTATGAAGGGGCTGGTTTGTGCGGTTCACCTGAGAGCCTGTGTTCCCAGCGTCTTGCAGGTACCCCGAGCCGGCGAAGCGTGACAGCACCAAGAGAGAAGGGAAACACGGGTCGATGGGAGAGGAAGTGGGGGTGGGGGCTGACGAGGTGATTGAAGAAACACAGATCCGCGGGTGATAACTCTTGCCGGCGGATGGACTGGCACAAAGAGAGGACCCGAAGGTGCGAACGTTAGTTGAGGGTCTCGTCCAGGTTTCCGTCTCTTGGAACCGTAACCGGTCAGGCATGGCGTGGCGTGCCAGCTGCCTCTGCCGCTGTCTGTGGTGTTGGCCCAAACCCTGCGAGAGCATCGGGAGAGCAGTTTTCAGGCGCCAGCAGTGTAGTAACTTCCGGCACACAAGCTCCATCCTTGGCTGGGACGGTAAAAGAAATACCAGATATCCGTAGTGTGTATGTGACTAGAAATACCAGATATCCGTAGTGTGTATGTGACTAGAAATACCAGATATCCGTAGTGTGTATGTGACTAGAAATACCAGATATCCGTAGTGTGTATGTGACTGCAGGCTGTTTGCTAATCGTACCGTCTGGCCAACAGCGTTTGCGCGGACAAGAGCAAAAGTTAAGAACATTTTTTGTCTGCTCTTTTTAATCACTTATTCTATTCATTCACGTACCGTTCAACTTTAGCATTCTGTTTGAAGATCGGACAATATCTCGCTTATTTTGAGATAATTCGAACCAAAGGCAATAGTTCAACTATTTATTGTAAGCAGCAGACGTCAGCGAAATATTGAGCCATCAGGACATGTACGATTTAAAAAAAGACAGGTAGTAATTTTAGTGGGACAGTGCTTCCACCTTGCGGTGATTTCGCACGATGGAGGATGGTGTCCTTTTATTAAGCTTTACACGGAGAGAAGCACCACCTGCAGTAAGATGCCCAGTGCGGACAGGCAGTTTGATGTGCGGGAATGGCCGACTGGAGACTGCTGAACTTATTTTAACTCCAGGGTGTAATCCTTGGCCACACCTGGATTCGAACCAGCAGCCTACCACGCGCTCTACCCGCGGAGCTATCCAAGCACGAGTTATAAAAGTTTCATGTCCTTTGCGCGAAGAATATAGAAACTCCATTACACTTCCACTGACGTCGCGTGGGTGTCACAGTCAGGCTTCTCCGGGGACTCAAAAAGAGCACGTGAGGTTAATTCGCTCATTATGCATGCAAATCATAAAGGTCATCTGAGTACGTGATTGAATTCCGCGCGGCTCTCAGCACTAGGAACGCTCTGGGGACGAGATAGTCGCACGCATTAAATGATATCGCCTCGTTCCCAACCTCCTCTTCCCCTCTCAGCACGAGCGCCATGATTGTCCGAGGGATTTCCGATTACTTCATTCATAAACCCAGGAGTTTGACCCTTTGACCCAAGCGTCCTTTGTCTTTGCTGGATATTTGAAGTTTTTGAACCTGCTTCATCGTCCGCACCTGATCATCAGATAATAAAACAAAGGGACAGTAAATCCCCAGCAGCTGCGCGTGCGGCGCTCGTGCGATAGGAAAGCACGATACGTTCCAGAGGCGAGTTTCCGCAGAAGCCAGGATCGTGAGAGATAAGCTATGCAGTAATCTCGGATCTTTTAAAGTTAAGCCAATGGCAGGTCACATCCCAGGCTAGCTTTCCTCGCTATCATTTCGTGTGTGAATCTCGGATCGGGTGTAACTTAACACGGACGAAAGAGGCATATCTACGTAGTGTTCACACGTAGCCTTCTGTACATCAGTCAGTTAGACCTATATTCAAAATAGCTTTGCCTTGGTGATGTTCACGTGCTCACATAACGTACGGTTTATAAGATTAAGAACAGTGATTCGCAATACCGTCCGCGATTTCCTTGCTGTTCGGGTGGCCAACCCAGTTATCTTCCGCGACGGCTACAGTGGGCTGCGTGTTGAAGTAGAGTGAGTGAAGAAAGAGACGGCGAAAGAAATGACGGAAAAGAAAGATTTTCCGGGTAGCTTTGATCCGTTTTTTAGCGCCTCATGCAAAGCTAGTTGTTCGGGTTAGAAAGGTTTGGCGGCGTTCATTCTAAGAGTGTTAGAAGGCAACGGTGAGGGACGATGGATTATGAGATCAAGTTGTATTCGGTGCCGAGACTGTCCTGACAGAAGGGACAGCTTCTGTCAGCCCCAAAGAGGAAGTTGGGCACTGCTTTTCTCCCTTCCCCGCTAGGTGTCGCCAGAACGAAGTACTGCCCTTTTCCAGTGTCGTCGATAAATGGAAGGCTTCACTGCTTTTCGGAAGTCGTAAAATAAATGTCTAGTTCGCCTTTTCGTTTTCAGTTCTTCTGTTTTAGCTGCATCTTGCCCTCATTCTTTCATTTCCTGTCTCACCTTCTGTCACCCAACATTTTAAGTAAATGTTGGGACATTTAGGTCACTAGATTTCTAAATAGGTAACACGGTAACACTGACAAAGGTTTTCGTACTGGTGTTTGTAGATTACTTCTTAGAGTTAGTGCATATGTTGTGCGAGAAAGTTCTCGATAAATCGGGACACTAACAGGCTTTTACACTAACAGAATTTAGTTCTCTCTCTCTCTCTCTCTTGCTCTCCCTTCGCTCTCTTTTCACGTAGCCTGAAGGCGTTTAGTTTATCGCGCTTTCATTTCCTTTCTAGACTGGAGAGTGGGGTCTCATTGACACCAAGAATCAGCCCCAGGGGGCGCCAGAGAGGGAAGGTTAGGTTTTGAGAAAGAAGGGGCTGGAGGGAGGATATTGCAGTGTGGATGTTCCACTCAGGTGCGGACCTTGTCTGAAGCGAGATCCATGCTAGTGACGCTAGGCCAGTAACCTTGCGCATTGCTGTAGAAGCTTCAACGTCAGTTTGACTTGCCATCATCGGGCTTGCGAAATGCGCCTCCGTCTGGCTTGCAAGAGAGCCAAGGCTGTATTTCTTTTTTATTTATTCTTAAACTTTGAGGTTTGTTAGGGACAGCATGTGTTGTGCTTTATTTTTCTCTAGACCACCCACATGCTTTCTCGTCCCTGAATGTCACTCGGTTTTATCAATCCCTTCCCCGAGGGCGTTGATTCTATCCGTCTTCTGTGAATGTGTAATGCGTGCATACGCGCAACAACCCGTCGCCATCATCTCTTTCTCCCTAGGCCCCCTTGAAACTTCTCACTTCGTTCCCATGTTTCCTTGTCGCCGCTGCCTCTGTTTGACTTGTTGGGTACATGACACTTTTAGCACGCTGGTGTTGCCAAATTTATTTTCTAAACATGTCCAAGGTGGCAAAGCCACAGGCTCTTTATTTTGCCCACAGACATCTCCCTAGTGGGGATTTTTCTTTTTCTCGTAAGCCTTACCCCCGTCCTCTGCGCTCCGCTTTTCAGTTTCAGTTCGGAGGGGTGGGAAGGGGGGGGGGGGTCAGCGGCTGCTTTTCTACAACGCAGTTCCGCGCTCTTGAACAATCTGTGGCCACCGAGGGCCTTTACACACTGAGTGGAGGAAAGGCGTATTCTCTTGCAATTTTGTTAAAATAGCAAATAGATAACAATCGAACACCATTTTCGACTCAACTCTTGTCTGAAGTAGATGACGAATTTCATGCTTGATCCACAGTCGTTGCTGCAGGGTTCTGTACAGGTTGTCTCCAAGTGGCACTACCACTGAGCAGACGCAAAGATTTTCGACAAAGCTAGAAATGAACGAGCAGACAACGAATAAACAAAAGAAAAGAAAGAGACCAAGGATGAAAGAAAAAATGAATGAACACGTGGCACTTAATCAATAGTATAACCCACAGTGCCATGGACACTATAAACAAATAGTTTGATTGGACACCCAGTCAGTCCGCTAGGGAAGAGTAACAACAGTTTTTGGATTTGGGACGCCACCCGTTGTGATGCTGACAGTGTGAAAATCCTCAACCTTTTTTCAGGCAAGGCACTCAGATTGCCAAATGCGTCCATCTATTCAACTTTTCTGTTTGGATTGTCCATAAATATGTTGGTTATAATGACATTCGGCATTAGCTTCTCATGTTGAGCAGGCTTTTAGTTCTCCGTGGTGAAAGGCCTCTCCTGGTCAGAGAAATCCAAGTCCAGTTTAGACAGGCCTTTATGTGCATCAAATTGCTCACTGATGTCGGACGGTGAAATTGCTCACAAATGTCAGAACTTGCAACTGCCCACATCTTTCCGAGGCTGAAACTGCCCACAAATGCCACAAGATAAAGCTACCCATAAAGGTCTTAAGATGCAATTGCCCACAAATGTCAGAAGATGAAACGTCCCCTCAAATTTCTGAAGATGAAGTTACCAGCGAAGAGGGACAATCTGGCACTGCAGATCAAGCTAATACGAAATATCATGCAAGTCAGCCCTGAAATCGAGACAGCCAAGTGACCTCGTAAAGTTTGCACGCAGTTTGGGGATGACCGAAAATAAACGCTAACCCCTTTTAGCTGAACAGAGTGCCCTCCCTTCCTCGTTTCCCCACTTCCCCTTTCCTCGCCTTTCTTGGCTTCGAGGCGGCCTCCCTTTCCGCCTCCCTCGCCCATCGGAAGAGAAGAGTTACGCAAGGGGCCGTTAATACAGGGATTGTCTGTAGTGTCATTGGCTGGGGTTCTGAAGGGAGGAGAAGGTGGAGGTGCAGTTATCTTGAGGATTTTTAGGGTGACGTTTTTTTTCAAAAGGTCAGGATGCCATCCCAGGTCAGGTGTCTAGCTCTCCAAATAATCTGTTTAACACAGTCAACCATGTTCACAGTTGTTGTTGAAAGCAGAAGTCAGCTTCACTCACCAACTTTTATTTGAGATCGAGGTAAGGAGTGTCTGTGGTTGTGATTTATTTCAGATGAGTAAGCTAATCAATTGGATACCACAGCCAGCATGGCGTCGTTCAAAAGTCTCAGCTAGTGTCTAGTCTTTTAGTCGCTGTACAGATAGCCACAAAGTTAGGACAAAGCCTTTATGGGTGGCTGTTTTTCTACTGACAGAATAACGAATAGGCAGCCTGTGGTTGTTTTTGTTTCAGAGATACAGAAAACAGGGGAGTAGGGCATTGGGTAGGCAGGGGTGAGAAAGTGGAGTGATGCCTTCGAGAAAGATCGATAGACCTTTATCAATTTTTTGTCTGCTTGCTACCGCCCTTACAACCACCCGATCGATCTGGCGAACGGACTGGGATAAAACGTAATCCATAAATTTAAAGTCTGTGAAATGCAAAGAGAAGTTAAAACCCTAACTCAGAGCCGTGGATGCCACCAAAATGAACGGTATCCCGAATTTCTCACAAAAAAGAAGAAAAAAAGCCCAATCGATTGCGTTCCAAACTGCACCAATCCGGGCTAAAATTGCGGGTTTTTTCCCTAATCAGATAAACGGGATGTAACCTGTTCTTAAAGACAAAGTTAGTGGAGAAGGTCGCGTCAAAGTGTGACTTGTCGCGAGTCAAAGTGTGACCTATCAGACCTTTGAAAAAACTGTAACGACAGACATCCAACAACAGCTTGAGCGACTAACGTCGTGGTGTTTCTTTTACAGGGTTCAGTTTTACAGTCAGTGGAAAAGGTGGTGTAAAACTGTAAAATTTTACAGCTTCACACGGTTTGCTGAATTCAACCAGAAAATTTTAAATTAGTCCAATAATCTAATTAAGTTCCTCAAAGTTTACATACCTTGTCCTCTCGAGGAAATCTGTTTTGGCCTAAAATATTCAATAATGAAAAATTAAAATCTGTTGTTGACTCAGTCCGGCCATGTGAGCCTGGTGTATTACGTTCGCGGCAATGTACAATGTCCTTTGCTTTGATTGAGGTTGCAGGGTCGTTGTCATTTTCAGCAGCCTGCTAAGGATCTGGTTTATGCTAAATGTCTGGCTAGGACGAGAAAATGGAAGAGCCAGAAAAACAGTGCAATATTGAACAGAAATAAAGTCGGCCGCGAGATAATACGAGATGCCATGTGATGATAGACGTAAACAACAACAAAACTCAAAAGACGCGTACATTCGGAGTATCTCATTCACTTTTTTTCTCCTGTGAGCTAACACGATTCTGTAGCATCACGGTGATTGGACTGCCGAAAATTCGTGCATCTCGCGAGCTGCCTTTTGACTCCTCTCCCCATCGATAGATGGCGGAAAAGAAAAGCCAAGAGATGGGAACAGTAGACAAGATGAAAAGTCCCGATCGTGTGAGGTTACTTGGTGGAAGGTCGGAGAGAACTCGGCTGGAGAGGACATCGACGATGACTAACACACACCTCAGCTATTTGCCGAAAAGGGACGCCACTCTGGTGTTTGCCCGAAAGGGGCCGCCACTGTGCGCGCCGTGGACACGAAGAGCTGACGACAGAGCCCTCTGGCGGACAGGTTTTCCTATTTGGCGAGTTCACGCACGAGTGTTGACTCTGCCGTTACTTCCGACACCCACTGGGTATCCAGTCTTGACTGGTAGGGGGGGGGGAGGTGGTGAAGTGAGGACGAAGCTCAGAGAGCGAGAGGTAGGTGGGTGGGGGCAGTGTTTGACCAGACGTGTAAGCTGACTTCTTCAGATCGTGTGAGAACCCACCGTCCAAAGGGCAGGGTATGAATAGTCCTCGGGCATCGCTAAGCGCGCAGTCTTTCGGCATGCAGTAACCTACCCTGAGGACATCTTTCTCGGGGTCGAAAAATGACTTTTTGAATAAATGTTTCGTAGTGTTCTAATGCGCATGCACATAATTTTATTGTTCAAACCACAAACTGAGGCCAGCACTTAATACAATACAATACACTTTATTAATCCCTTAAGGGCAGTTGCTGCAGCTCCATGATACGTAGAATATTTACATCCACACATTCGCACGCAATCATAACGCAGTTCATTCAAAAAGCGAATGACAGTAGGAACAAAGGAAATTCTGTGTCTGTTCGTCTGACATACTGGCGCACAGTAGCGCGCCCAGACGGGAGATGCCAGTTCATTGTGAAGAATTTGCTCAGGTCTGGTGTCTCGTTCTTGTCTACTTCAGTTTAATTAAAACTTCGTTTCTTATCTTACCACGAGCGCGTGAACGGATTAGTCTGCATTGGTCTTGCTGTCAAATTCTTTGCTTTCTGGGTAAAGCTGTGCACACGGTCTTAACATAATCTTGATCAAAAGAGTTTAAACTTAACGCTCGCTTACGACCGACCTACAATCGCGAAGACACCAGGCGTGTGGGTGGGGGGGGGAGGCAGTGAGAGAAAGAGATAGAGAGAAGTATTCTCAGTAACAAAGGAACGGAGAGAGATAAACACCGGTGTTGGGGGCTTCTGGTCTAAGGAGCGATGTTTCCAAATGCGTAACACTGAAGCCCTCGCGGCGACAATCAAAGACTTTCCCGTGGACCTAATAAGCTAAGTTTACTTTAGTTTATCCTTCGTTATCTGTACTGTGAACTAAAGTTACGTATCACTGTAGTCTCAGGGTCCAGCACAACGGGTAGATGTATTATTTGCTACAGCCGTATGGAAGGTGACGCTATATTATTGGGACACGCTGTTGGATATGCCCGATAGGTTAGGCAGGCCTGTATTACTCGACAACAGGCTCTTCTGCAATACAGAACAGATTCTGTGCTGAAAGAATTTCAAAAATTCAAGCACACACTCAAAACGTCATATCCGTCTTCTAGCAAAACAAACTTAGAGACCTTAAGGATCTTTGCTTTTAGGAGCGTGGACACAGCGTCTGGGCTTTTGCTGTGATTCATGAACAGGCGACGCAGTTCAAAAAATGTGTGCCTGTGACAGATCCGTTAGGAGCAGTTTGCTTCCGTTAGATGATCTACTGTAAGAAGTGAGTCTTACGGTCACGTTCTTACGTAATGATCTGTTCTTCGTGTCGGCCCGCGGCAGGATGTTGGCGAACTCTGGGTGCGCGGTGGAGACTGGGAAGCAGTTCTCAGCAGCGCGTTCCGAAGCCTGGTACGCACGTGCAACAACTCTGGCTGGCGACTATGCCAGAAATGTCTGCCCCTCGGTGGTTTTGTCTGGTCTTCACAGACGTCAGAGGTTCCTGACATTCGGACGGAGTGGTAGACGCAGGTGAACCGCAGACTTGACTGCCAGACTACAGACAAGAGGGGCTTCTGACACTTCACACTGCTGGATTCTGTCTTGTCGGGAAAAAAACCCATGTCTTTTCCTTCAGCTCGCAGCATCCTTTACGATGTGATGCGTTACGAGTTATAGTGAATAATAAAGGCAATCAGATATAAAAGGTAATGAGTAATAAGTAATAAATGAGTAAATAATAAGTAATTAAACGAAAAAGCAATATTTCCTCCGAGATCTGTTGGGGAAGGGAGAAGCAGAAAACAGGAGCAATAGCCTCGGGCTCTGAAACTGTGTACGTTACCTGGGGACACCACCCATCCGCCCTTGGCATGCTCCCACCTCCCCCGCCACTGAAACGGTATGGGTGATATTGGTCAGCAAGTTTACCTGTACAGGTACTGCTTACCTGAGAAGAAGACACTTCTCGCGTTTAGACACGTCCACTTCTTACCCACCCCCTCTACCGTGGGGAGGAGTGGGAGGTGGGAGCCATCCTAACGACGTGTCTCCGACTGTCCCTAGGCACGCGCCGGGAGTGCGAGCCAGTGCGGCAAAAACCGTCGTTTAGCACGCGCCTGGTGTTTGCCGCGCGGCAAACAGCTGGGCGAGTCGCGTTTGCTTTGCGGCCATTAGGTGACCTCGGGGCTTGCACCTCCCTACCCCCCCCCCCCCAGCTACTTCCCTTGACATTGCTGCAGCGTCCCCCCTCCCGCCTTTTTTATGCTGCATGTGCGCAAAGATGGTTATTATTCTGTGGCAATTTATCATCACCTTGTTGACATACATGCCTCGCGTCCCGCCCATCCTCCTCCTGATAGTTGTCCGTCCCTTCCACACGCCCAGCAACGAGGTCCAGTCGTCACTTCACAAAATGTACTAGCCCATCACCCAGACGCTGAGAGTCGTAGGTTCAGATCTCGAGTCCGGCTCGCAGTTTTTTGTTTGTTTGGTTTTTTTGTTTGTTTTTGTTTTGTTTTTGTTAGGTGTTTTGTTTTAGCTCTGGTAACGGAAGGCTTGCGTCGGGTGCTCACAATTATGCAAGGTCACATGATCAGATCGTTGCGTCTGCCGACTTGCTGCCAGGTGATGCGATGTCATCTCTGTCCCAGTCTGCTGTTTTGTGCCGCCTCCTTGCTTAGGCCTGTTTAAAATTAGATCCAGTCACATTTTGAGGGTTTTATTTAGCTCCACAGAATATAATTTAGGTCCGCATACGACCTGTTTTTTTCCCTTGAGCTGCCCATTCTTGCTGATTTGAGAGAGTATTGTGGTGTAACCAGTAGGAAATTTGGAAGAATGTTAAGCCTATCATTTTGCAAAATCACAATTTTAAAAAAAATCCCCCCCCCCCCGCCATGTTCCTCTTTAAAAGGTTGTTTGGAAGTTCGTATTTCGTGAAAGTATTAGAGCATCAGAACCGACTTCACATGCTGAACATAAATGAATTTCAGTCATTTGAAACTATACGTTTGCACTGTTCAACGTGTTGAGCTTTGTTTTAAATCTCGTCTGTCGTATGTTCTACTTGTTTGTAGACCTCCTCGAGGTCTTAGGCCTTGAGCAGACCTTAAAATCTGTGATTGGAGGATTGATGTGTTTGCTGTCAACGTGTCAGTTTTAACGTCCGCGAGCGGAAGGCAATCAGTCAACCGTGACAAACAATGCGGTCACACTTCTTGTTGCCTGCCCCAGTTTCAGCAGTTGTAGGTGATGGCGACGCGACATTTTAAGAGGACAGGTTCAACTTTCCAAAGTTCCTGCTGGGTATGTGTTCTTCTGTTGTCTCTGAGAATGCCAGAATGATCCAGTACTGCTGACCCTAACAGCCATGTCTCGCCTGCAGCGTTTGATTCTCAGTATTAGTCCGACATCTTGGCGACTGTTACGCTCCTGTGCACTCGCCAACCTTGCAGAGCACTCGGTACTGTCAGGTTGTTAACTGCAGATTGCGGCCTGAGTTCGTTTCTTAGTTAACCAACTATTTCAGCACTCCTCCGGTCTGCAGGCTTTTGCCACTGAGTGCAGCACACGAGATGTTCAGCTGTATTCTCTTTTATTCTGTAAATGGCAGTTGTGGGTGAGTTCGTGTTTATTTATTACATTAATATCACTTCATGTGGCAAAGATTGATCGTTTATTTGCTGAACGTGTTTGGGGGTGGGGAGAGATGGCTGGGTTTTGTTCAGCTGCTGACACAAAGACAATTATTTTATATGCAAGTTCCTAAGACGCCTGTCTAACAAGAGAAGATTGATTTACCCATCAGTGTTAGTGTCCACTGTCAAGAAAAATGGATTTTCCAATGCTGGCCTTTGCGGTCATCAAGGGTAGCTTAACGGTGAATGTCGAAAGCTATGGGCTTGAAAGACAGATACTGGAATATCATACCGCGCGATTTGTCGTAATTTCGCAGTCTCGCGAGATTCCACGTAGCCTCGCTTACTGTGTGCACACGTGTGAGAAACTTGTAAACACCTATGGACAGGTAAGGAAAGAACAAACGGGGAAGAACATGTGGGAAACAAAAACAAACGAAAGCTAAACGTGCGATGTGAGGGAGGCAGGGGTTTTCTGGTGCGAGCAACTGTCATTCAATTTCGCTGCCGTTGTAACGTGGTGCAGATGGAGAGACGCCATAACATTTCCGTTCGGAACTTACAGTAATCTGTGATTCAAGCAAGCGAATATGGAAGCACCTTCTTCCGACACCCACAAACCAGCGTCGTTCTCAGCCCAGCGAGTAAATCCTGCCTCACACGGTCCAACTAAATCATATTAAAACAATTGCAAAGAGCTTGTCCTTTTTTCCAGAACGTGAACGCAATATGAGTTTCTCTAATAACAACTGGTCTACTTTGCAATGATTATTTTATTTATAGATTGCATGGTGCGGGTTTGTGCAGCAGGAGATTGGTTCTGCTGTAATCAGCTGAATCTGAATTCCTCCCTCCCTCCCTCCC
>SMGT01001245.1:109261-141753 GCA_004794575.1 Lanistes nyassanus | reverse complement strand
CCCCCCCCCCCGTTCGGTAAGGGACGGACAGAGTTGCAGGTTACCGTACACTTTTGTTACCAGGGCGAGATAAGTAACTTCCCATGTCACCGGCTCCGCCAGAGAAGTGAATGGGTGCTGCGAGGTGTAGTTCCGCTTACAAATATCGTGAACAGGCGGAGACGCGCATTTGAAAAGGACTGGCGGAAACGGGAAAAATATGGCAAGGAGGGTAAAAAAAAAAAAAAAGGAGAGAGAGAGAAGACGTTTGAATGGGATAAATTCCAGAATCGTAGAGAGGGGGCTTGAGGTTGGGGGGATACCACATGGGTTTTGTGTGTGTGTGTGGAGGCTTCTACCAACGAGGCGTGTACAGATCGGAGAACTTTGAAGCACAGTAGCACGGGTTTCGCTGTGGTCGTCGACCAACAGATAATCGTCGGCAAGGCCCCCTCACCCCTCACCCCTCCCTTCACAATCTTTGCAACGATCCCCCATCCTCTTGCATCCCTCCCGAGGTTTGGCAGGTGTCAAGGTCACGAGGTTAACTTCAGCCGGCGCACGTGGGCGGCCGCTCTTTTGTCTACACAACCCTTAACTGGGAACGCGCAGGCCCTTTCCCATCTTCGCGCACTCGCCTTGGACTTCTGAACCGATTCCGTGCTGATGCCGGTGTCAGCAGGTGCAGTCAGGTTTGAGTTCACCACGCTATGATCAGCCCTGGGGTTATCTTCCTTGGCGACATGACGGTGGGTTTTCTAGCAGCGTCAGTAGGGATTCAGTCATGTATTCAACCCAGTGAGACATCTGCGCGAGCCAAGAAACCTCAAGTGTTGGTAGAATTTAACAACAAAACACAACAAACAGTAACCCCCTAAAAATCAACCCAGACGGGGTACACGTTCGGAACACGTCCTGTCAGCCATTTCAGGAATCAGACTTGTAGCCTATAATCGTCTTAGACAAGTCGCCTATTGGGAATTTGCGCATCGGGACAGGTCCGTTGTCAGTGGTTCTCGCCCTTCTGTTGACGATTGGATTGCTTGCAGCAAGAGGGCGCCGTCTAGTCCACCATGAGATCGGATTTTCCTGCGACATGAACGTGGATTATCATCCGACAAGAGTGTGGACTGTCCGGTGACGTGTGGACTGTCCAGCTATCTTAGTTTAGATGACCTTGCGATGTCAGTGGATTATCATCCGATATTATCCTGGATTATCACGTGAGTGTGGACTGTTTTACATGAACCCGTGCTGGATTTAATGACGGACATGTGGGTAAATTTGTTTTCGCTGCTGGCATAAATGGGCGCTCTCTTTTCTGTTCACGAGCACGGTGAAAATAGATAACTTAGTAAAACCTGTTACTTATTGCAGTTACTGTGTCAGTCATGACGTGACAGACATTTGTTAGAACAGCCTATGAGGCAGCTCGCAGCAGGTTGCACGTGCAGGCAAAGCCGGCCTGCTGCCCCCTGAGTTTACGGTCGGCCCAGACGGGTCACACAATGGTCGACTGGGTCCGTTGGATGAGGGAGGCTGCGTGATTATAATGTCTCCTCCCAGACGTCTTTCTTCACGGTTGACTTGTTCCTTTGATGTAGGACACAGGCGGGTGGGAGGGGGAGGGGAATGGCAGCAGGCGGTTCGGTTTCTTTTTCCTTCCTGGGCCTGTTTCCGGCCACGACGTTACAGACCGAGTGAGCCATCTTACGTAAGGTGGGGGGGGGGGGAGAACGTGGAGAGAAGGTGCAAAATTCAGTGTTGTATGGTGTCGTGTGGGTTAACGATAGAACCACCCACGTTATCTGGCCCCTCTCAACACAGTGTCTGGAATGAACTTTCATTCGCTCCCCCATCCCAACGCATCGCAATCGATCCGTGCTTATATCGCCACGGCACTAACGCCGGACGTAACGATGACTTTGTCCAGTAAGGGCGCCGAGGTGATGTCACCAGTTGGGATGACGCCTCGCTAATTCTTTTTTCCTTTCTTCTTAAAGCCGCGTCCTGCCGTGGACCGAAAATTGGGTTCAGTCGGATAGATAATGGGCCAGCATTGATTGCATGCAGGCTTTTGTTTCTGGACCGGAAGCAGCAGTCATTGCCTCGGTGGAAATCACACCTTGATCGGCGCTTTCTGTGTCAATTGGTAACCGCCGATCGAAAGCCAGCGAAAGGCCTCGGCTATCCTAAAGAAAAAAAAACAAACCAACCAAACAAACAACAAAAATCCCCCACTTTTATTGACACAACGCCAAGCCACTGATGGGATTGGTACCTTTAGGATGTCAGCAGACACGCCTCTGACGCGAAATGTATGTAACTGTACGCAATGGGTCGCACTTCCCCACTTATCCACACTCCCTCCTTTCCAACTGCCATATCTTACCGCCGTTTATATCCGTCTTTTTCATGGTGCCGGCTGGTTCTGTCGTATTTCGTGTTTCGTGGGGGTCTCGCAACATCAAAAACATATGGGCCCCAAACCGTCTCGTCTTCGTAATATTTATAGATTCTTATGTCTAGACAAGAAATATACTTTTTGTGCTAGGCACTGTCGTATGCACAACTGACGGTGCTTTCTGTTCCTAAAATAGCATGAGAACCACAGTGGGGGGAGGGGGAGTAGTGTGCAGTGAGAGAACTGTATGATGCTTCTCCATGGGACAAAACAGATCCCAAGTGCTGGCAGAATGTTAAAAGTAATGTCATCTTTTTATGGGAGCAACGGGGAAGGTGTATAGCATGACAGCTTCATTTTGAGTCGCTTCACTGGTTCGTCAAATGATTGAATGACCATTTATGTAGACGGAATTGCAGACACCAAGTTTTATACTGGATGAAAACCCGGCCTCGGATCCAAATCTTGCAGTTCGTAAGACAGTCATTTCCAAAGACTTACTTTCATCGCCTGTGTCCAACAGGCACTTCTGCCCCCAACCCGCTATGCCACACCTGGGTGTTCCACGCGCGAACCGTTTGGCTTCTCCGCCTGTCTGTGGGTTCAAACCCTTTGAACGAGTTTCTTTCAGGCGGCCTGAATGGCGCCCGGAGGTAGTGCGCGAACGTTAAGTTGTTTAAGCGGTCCGGGAGGCGGGCGGGACCATTGTCGTTGTTGTAGTGGTGGTGGTGTCTAATGGCGTCGCAAGCTTTGACCGGAGTGACGTCGGGACAAAGATGGATTTGCCGGACGCCAGCGCCAGCTATTGGCGGGGGCGAAGATTAGTGGCAGGGTGCGTGTCAGTGGGTCGGGACCCAGGTGCGAGAGAATCCTCTTCTTGGTGGTCTGTCACCTTTCAACACCTGATCCTACACTGATCGGGGCAGTCGGGGCCACTTCATGGGGCGTCGAATCGATAAACCAGCAGAAATATAATCAGGTACTCTGAAAATGACTGTAAATGTTTATCACTTGCAAGCCATAGACATGGTATGACGTGCTCCTGCAAACGTGTTTATCTCCAGCTCATGCCGTCCCCACAAACTTTTTAATTCAATGTGTATATAAACGACTAGAACCGGAGCTATCAGGATATACATATTCCCAGAGGACGACATGTCGTGACCCAACAAAAATTACACGGTCGTGTTTTCTCCGAGAAAAGGCCAGTAGGGATGTAACATGTTAGGAATGGGAAAGTGTTTTTTTTTCTTTTTTTTTAAATTTTACATTTCTATTACATGGTTTCTCGAGGAGTTTAATCGGATTTTGTAAAGGAATGTATAATGCATGTGTCTGTTGCAATCTGCATCTCGCTAGATGTAGTGTCAGTTGTAGGGTAATGGAGCACGTCCATTGTCAAAATAAACAGTATAATAAGCAGTATCTAGAATAGCATTGTCAAAATAAACAGTATAATAAGCAGCATCAAGAATAACATTGTCAAAATAAACAGTATAATAAGCAGTATTAAGAATAGCATCGTCAAAATAAACAGTATAATAAGCAGTATTAAGAATAGCATCGTCAAAATAAACAGTATAATAAGCAGCATCAAGAATAACATTGTTAAACCCCCTTTTTACCATTTTTTTCTTTTTTGTGTTTCTGGGTCCTCCCTCCTGCACTTTTTTTTTTTATTTTGAGGGGAGTGGGGTAGCGAGATGCCTGGTTGCGTCCCTTTTCCAGCATCTTTTCCTTGCCCGTCATTCACGTCCGATTCTATCGACGATCTGCCGACCGTCGAGTTATTTTTAGCTGCTGACTCCCAGAGGAAGGCAGAGTTACAGCCTTAAAAAGAATATGGCTGGCCCTTTCAGCTTCTGCATTCGAAAGTATTTTATAGCGCCCTTCCACAGTTTGTGTTTTAGCCTTGTTCAAAAGTGCCCTCCAATGTAACATTTTTCACGGTCGGAACATTTACTTATATTTCCCCCTGTTGTTTTTAAAAGTACTTCATTTTATAAATATCTGTATAATTTACAAAAGATTTGTTGTTGCATTTTCCACAGTATCATGGATTTCTTCAGTTTCATCAGAAGGGCCTCGCGTCCTCTTTAACTTTCCTCTCATTTCCTAACCCCGACGACTGGTCGTCTCCTGCATGGGTATTTGCTGCCTATTTTCGGCGTGCACAATGTTTTCTTGCTACAGCACCCCCTACCCAGTCACATATGCGAACAAATCTTGTATTTGCCGTCTCCTTTGTTCTTTCTCAATATCTGTTTCCGACTTGTAGAGGGTCAAGGTAAATGGAAAAGATGCTATTTACTTCCAATAAAAAAAGTACGTATTTGCAGAGGCTTCCCAGAGGAATTTGCCAATACTAGTGATGTCAGGATACTGGCGACGCGGAAACACAGAAACTTTTTTTTTTTTGGTTGCCATTTCTCCCAACGGTTTCTGACAGCTTTGCGGAAGGAAATGAGTAGGATCGGAGGATGGGCTGTGTGGAAAGTAAGGGATTAAAGATTTCCGTACAGGCGTGTGGCCAAAACGAGCCCCAGGCCTCACGCCGACGGGCCTCTGTCGGGCCGTGCGTGAAAGCTTCGATTGGCTCATTAAAAATGTAAATTAATTTGGGCTCCGTGTGCCCACGCGTCTGTTGCGAGAGCTAGTGACAGGTGGTAATGTTTGGCGGCGTCCTGCTAGACTGTAGACTGTAGGTGTTTGGTCGTTTCCTTGGCATAGAAGCACAGGGGGAGTTAAAATGTCTGCCTGGTTAGAGAAAGGTGGACACTGATATTTCTTCGTCATCATCATCATCATCATCATCATCATCATCATCATCATCATCATCATCATCATCAAAGTGAACATACTTTCTATCCCTCAGTCCTTTTGATCTTTTATATTCTCGTATGTCTGTCTCCACTTTTCCCTCGTTCATCTTAGGAGATTTCTCTTTCTGTCTTTCTTTTGTCGGTCTGTCTGTCTTTTTTTTCTTGTTTTCTTTGTTGTCATCATCATAGCTAGGGTCATATTACTTAAAGACAATATAATCTGCTGACCCAGCAATTTGCATCTCGTCCTTTACACAAAACTGTGGATTCGTCCACTTTAACATTCGGAATCAGTTTTATGAAACTCCGCAGATTTGTCCTGGTTCTCGAACTTAGCGAGGCCAATGGACACCACCACTTCTAGCTGCTATAGCACCTTTATTATTATTATCATCTATTTGTCATCAGTCGTTTTTCACTATTTTTGATTGGTTCCCCCGCCACCACCAACACCACCATATCTAAACTATTTCCGCCATCTCTGACGTTTTAGTTTTTCTTCACTTTTGATGCTTTTTCTCCATATCTGACGTTCTTTTGCCAGCGCTGATCCCCCCCCCCTTTTTTTTTTCTTCTTCTTGTCATTTTTGACGTTTTCCGTCATCTCTGGCTGCAGGACTGACCAAGCGACTCCACACCTGGTGACTCTCGGATACTTTACCGTTCCCGTTCCCGACGTCAGCCCGCCGTGACCAGACCGCCCATGCGCGCTGCTGCGAAGGAGCATGCAGGATGAGTGGGCGGGTGCCCAGAATTTGCCCCCCGCATGGCGGGGTTGGAGCTGGTGGCGTCGTCGCGGCGACAACGGCTGCTGTCGTCATCACTGTTGGCGTCGTGTTGAGTGTCGTTGTGCGAGGAGCGGCGGCAGAAGGTAAGGGTCGGCTGGTTATCTTGTGTGTCTGATCTTCCAGGACCTTGCCTCAGGTGTTCCGGTCCATATCTGATGTTTCATCTGTCTGTCTATTTAATTTCGATTCCATGGTTGTCTGCCTGTCTTATTGGAGTACCCAATGAGTCTGTCTGTCGTTCTGTCCGTCTGTCTGTCTACCACTAACGTGTACTTTTTAAGCCAGCTGTTCCAACTTATTCAAATACTTTTGTCATTCACTCTTCCTATTTCTGTCTACTTCGTATCTGCCTTCCCAACTTTTCAGCCGTCTGTATGTGTCTGTCTGTCTGTCCATCTGTCTGCCTTACTGCTTCCCTTCTACTACTATCTGCTTTCTAACTGCCAAGATAATCCCGCTACCTTGGCTGTCTTCCTAGTGTTTTCCTTCCTGTTAGCCAACCCAAACGATCCATAACTGACCATTCTGCCTTTCGTGCTCGATGTTTCTGCGCGTCTGTGTCTTTGTCTGCACGACTATCCTCCCTTTTGCTTCCTGTCTGTCTCTCTATGTCCAGATGTCCATCTTTTATCTGCCTGTAGCCTATCCTATCTCAGTTTGCATTGCCGACACTCAGGTGTTAACAACGCCATTTGGCCTAGTCGCTGAAGTGCATTTTCGTTTTCATAGGGGAACACGGACTTGCTGAACAATGGGCAGCCGAGTTCAAGGATACCTATTCCTTAAAACAGTGGATCAATACATACCCGCAAACGATTACAATATTTCATAGCTTTGGTAGTACCGGGGGTGGGGGTGGGGAAGGGGTGGACGTGGAGTTTTTCTTCGTGGAATATGTTGCCATTTCTTTAATGGTGGACGGCCCGTAGAAGTAAAGTATGATCGATCCTGATGAGAACAAGTAATCTCTGCTACATTGTAGCCTTATAATCTTCGTACCATTGTGGTCTATGGGCTGCACTGTTCTCCGCCCGCTATAGGTAAGCGTTCAGCCATGGCTGCCGGAGATAAAACACCACCTCAACCCAGCGAACCCAGGGGCCACGCGTATTGACCTTCGGCGGGTCCACGGGGAGAGAACTGATCGTCCAAGGGAAATAACCGCGTCACAAGGGAGCAGAAGCAGAAGGGCCTGTTGCAGTCGACGGTTGCAGCCAGTGTTTAATGAAGCGAAGGCTGTTTTTACTTTTCCACCAGGCTTGCACACCTCGTGAGCACAGACGCTTGGGGACATTGAGGGGGCAGCGGGCGGGATGTCTGGGGGAAAGGGGCATCCGTCCACAGACCCCGGGCCAATAATCGAGCACATCTCCTGCCGCAATTACCGGAGAGTTGCGGGCCGTGGCCAGCCGCTGGCTGGCGCTGCATGATTGAATCAGACACAAAGGGTCTGGACATAGAGCTCCGTGGAAGCCCCGCGATAATCAATGTTACTGACATTTTTCATTTTGTCGCTAAATGTAGATCAGACCTGCTTAGCGGTCAGATGTTGAATGATTTTGTCGTGGGCTTTTGGCCACTCGGCCACTCGGGCTGGTTGGTGAAGTTGTGGCAGGATGGGCTCATAGCATAACGGATCCAACAGCCTGGCCCAAGCTTGCTTTGTTCGTTCCCGGCCTTGCTAGAGAAATGTTTACTGCAACAGGGGGAGGTTGGCTTGAGGAATGGAGCGAGGGTGAGGGAAGAATAGTAAGGGCGAGATTTATTCGAAAGGTGGCCATTAGTGGAAATCGATAATCCTTATATAGCCAATCGATGAAAGGTTTGTGTGGCAGAGAAAAAAGGAAAGGAAAAGAACAGAAAATCAGGAAGCACTTTTTTATGTAATTGATGTGTCCATGGTAACGCGAAATTTAAATAAAGCCAGCTGACGTTGCTGATGACAGTTTCGCACAATCTATGACGTTGAACACAATTGCCCGGATCAAAAAGAGCTTCCGGCTCGTTCAAGGCCAATGTTAATGGCAAGGTCGATGAACTGTGTGTGAGCGCAGTCAGATGTGAGGAATGGTGTACCTGCAACTATTAGATTAATGATATATATTATTGTTGTTGTTGTTACATGATGTTTTCTTAGCGAGTAGGGCACGGCTTACTTAACCGAGACAGGCTAATTCTTTATACAGGAAAAGTGGAAATTGGAAAACTCGGAGTATGCACGACATTAAAGAGTAACTTGTGACAAAACCTACATTTTACATCACTGAGGAAAACATTTGTGCGAAGTTCTAAGAGAAGACCCTAAACCAATGAACGTTCCAGAAGATTTAAAATTAATTAACTCATTGCTGCTAGCAAGGAAGGGTTCTGGGCCGATCTGCGATCCAGTACGTTGCCACGCGGTTAGTCTGGCGTGACGCACTAACCGCTGCCTAGTTCCGGGAGGAGGTCAAACCTCTGCGAGAAGATACGATCGTGTGCTTGCCCGAGGAGCTCGGGCGGGGATGGGTGACAGGCAGTGCAGATCAGGGTCACTTCTCGTGACGGCAGCACCACTCAGCCGCCCAGCCAGCTGCAGGCTTTCTGGTCTTTGTCCTGGCAATTATGGGATTAGCTTTTCGTCTGAAGGGGGCTTTCCGTCGCCTGGTGTCTGTCTACCGCCCGTTCTCTTGCAGAGCGCAGAATCAGGCAGGCACAGCGCTCTTTGGTCTGGAGTCTGAAAGGTCTTCGCCTGATGGGTGTGTGGATTTAGCTCTGTGATCTGGAGTGCCGGAGCCACCGTTGAGGAACCGAGATCTCTTGAGTGATGGGTGGTGAGACGGAGGATGTAGCCGTACAAAATAAGGATTTTTGTGTGAGCGTTCTTTTCTTTTCTACCAGGATTTGACATCGGGTTTAGCTGAGACGAAGGCAGGCACACACTGTCCCACATACACGCACACAGCACACGCAGCTGGAAAAGGAAAGGAGAGAAGAAAAAAAACCAGAGGAAGAAGACATAGATAGGGGCGGGAGGGTTTACACAAAAGCACATCGTGCACAATTTTCTTTAATTAGCGGGAAGCATTTACCTTGCACCTTAAAATCAAAGCCCGAAGGACGAAACAGAGCAGAAAAGCACGCCCAACTGAACATTCATCCACGGCATTTCATGTTTCTTTCATCTCGAAGCCTCCACTAACTAAAAATCTGCACATGAAACAGAGCAATAAACCTTCATATCTGGCTGACCATTTAATAAACCAGGCGTCACCGTGCTTTGTTCAACGCGAATATCTTTTTTAGAACGCCCTCCTGTTGTTAGCACGAATTGATGATGAAATAAACTCTCCTTCCCCCACCAGCTGACTTCACATGTTTCGTGTTTGTTTGGTTGTTTATTTTTAAGCCTATGCACCCTTTTCATCAGAAAAGATGCATTTTAGCTAAAGTGGCTAGAGGGCAATGAGGTCTTGCAGTCGCCACCCACTAGGCCTTGACCTTTTTTCCTCGCGTCCAGGAGCCCCCTCCTTTTCCAGCTGCACGCAGGGCGGCTTCTGTTTCTGCTGAGGTAATCATATCATGTTGCCCTCTCCCAGCCATGGCGATGGACCGCCATAAATCCGTCAAAGTCTCCGACAACCCGACACTTGTGTCAGGCTCTGTCTTCCAACAGGTTGTGCCATGGATAGTGTTACAGGCCAGCAAATGCCAGTTTCATTTGGAGACCAGGGCATGCCAGTGGCCATGTTGGCATTGCTAACATGACCTTAGGGTTTGGGAGCGCCAAGAGCAGTTATGCGTGTCAGTGTGTCTGCGCAATGGTATCGTCTAGCATTCGTGGTGTTCCATCAAATTTGGATAATTCCTTCCTTCCTTCTAGTCTTTTTTTTTAAATTTAGTTAAATCGCAGCATCCAAAGTGTGTCACGTGTCTGACAGACATATACTATACGCCTGTTCGACCTCCTTGCTTTGCTGTTGTTGATGTATCTGGATTAGTTAAATGGACATTTTTTTCACATTAAATTTTGTAAACACTTGTTCAAGTTTAAAACTGTACAAGATGTCTTAATGAGCATCTTTCCAAACACGTTTCCAGACAGATCTAGACTGTAATAGTCATACCACCAAAAGCTTCAAAGAAATCCTACACTGTATGAGTCCAACGGCTTTGGTTGGAGAGCGTAAGACTCCAATTTTTGCAAGACGTTGAAAGTAGATGTTGACCTTTGAAAATGCGATTTGGGAGATGGTGAAGGTCCCTTCACTAACCCATACGCCATAACTTAGATAAGGCTGTATTAAATTTTAAAAAATAGCTGAGATAAAAACCAAACACTGAATCGGTTGTGCAATGAAATTTCTCTTTGGGGTTTTTTTTTGGTAACACCCTTGAAGCTGCACACGGGCAACAATCCGTGCAGAAAGTTTACACGGAGATTCGTTTTATTTCGTTTATTTTCCTCCTTTGACCTCCTCTTCCTGGGACATGCGAAATGCAGCTTAAACTTACATCGACTGCAGCGCAGACACGCGAAGGATAGGAGGGAAATGAAGCGCATCGCAGAAGCAGTATTCCGATAAAGTGATGCCTGTGTGGAACCAATACCACACAGCGCGCGCCATCGTGAGCAGACCTTCAGACCGTGTCAGTATCACGAAGCCAGTGTCAGTATCACGACGCCCGTGTCAGTATCCTGGCCGCGGTCGGCCGTGAAGGAAGACTGCAGGTGCGCAGAGCGGCGCATGGTCTGGGACCGACTGACGTCATGCTCGCGATACGACGTCATGCCTTCGCCGGCAGGGGTGAAGGGTCAGGCGCGTGCGGATAGGCCCTACGGCGGACGGTGGCTGTGCCACACTTCGCGGCAGTCTCACCCCGGCAGCGGGGTGGCGTTGGTCAACATGCCAGAGCGACCTCGCACTTACCACCTACTTACCTACCGCGTCGCCGATGGCTGGACGCGAACCGATAAAATGTCGGGCAGGTGCAGCAAGGGCAGGTCACTCTGGTGCATTCGCGGCATCAACACCGCTGGAGTTCGTCCGGGGTTGCCTGCCTCGAGACCTGGAAGGCTTCAGTTTATTTGGGAGAAAAGGATATTGTTTTCATCGTAAGCTGACACCACAGGCACACGGGGCTAGGGACTCCCTGCGCTCCCGACGACAAGCGGTGAGGAGTGCGCGCTGCATAGGTGGCGCTGTCTGTGTACAACGATATGCCACAGTGTGAATCTGCATATTCTTCCTGGCTGTCCTGCCCTCCATCGTTCCTTCCTTCCTCAAGAAGTTTGTACCACCTGTGCATTATAGCACCCGTTTTGTTGTTGTATTGTTGTTCTTTAAGCCCGTGTGTAAGTTGAGAGACCAGAGATGATGAAGAGTGCGGAATGCGGCGGAGGTGAGGGGATAAGTTGAGACTGCGTTGAGTAACCCCTCAGCCAAGGAGATGGATCAGTGATTCAGGAAATAGCGAGGCAGGTTGAAATCATTTTGCTTTGTGTTTTCAGTCGGGACTGTTGCTCGAATTATGTCGAATTTCACCAGTTCTTCATCAGCATGTTCCAGACACCCACGTGACGCTTCCAACCAACTTAAATGACAGGAAAAAACCCAAAACAAACACCCGTCGTAGGGGAGTGGCCTCAGCAGACCTTATCTTCTCAGAACCAGAGATCAGTATCTACATACGGGTGTGGTGTTGAAGGGAGAGAAAGGGGATGAGAAGATAGTGTGAGCCACAGGGTAGAACTAGAAGCGCAGACAATCCCATCTGTTGTCAGAATGCCGAAGTCTTGGTCGTGGAAGCTCACCCAGCGCAACTCCACACCAAGAGAATGCGAGCCAGCCCCGCAGCCCTCGTCTTTCACGCGCAAGATGGACGGACAGCTCGCAGACACAGTCGTGAGTGCTCGTGCACTCATCTGGTAGATGTTTTCGGTGGATTCCTGCACAAGGAGGCGTTGCGAGAAATGAAAGCAGACGAACTGCCGAAGGTAAAAACAGCAGAGTCAGAACCACGACCTACAATTGTTGACACTATAGTTTAAACTCCCCCCTCTTCTCTCTCTTTCTCCCCAGGAGGGCAGCATTCTTTTGAAGCTGTCTTGCCTTGAGGGAGGTAAGAATAAAATGGGCGCAGTACCCCGCTGAATGTGACCGTCCCAGACAATGTTAGTGCCCGTCTGCACGTGCTAACTGCACATTAACCACTCTTCAGCCCCTCACAAGGGCACTGGGGTCTGAGATGCCATTTTATATGCATGGAAAACGCCGAACAACAGTGGTCTGGGAGTTGGTCCTGATGACGTTCTTCTGTCTACAGCTTCGAGAAACGCGATCTGTCTTTCCCACACCCCTCCCTCCTCCTTTACCCCTATTCCAGTTCCTTTTTGGCGAGAAGAGAGAGGGGGGTCTAGGATAAGAGAAGGGGCGATAGAGCGGGCGGGAGATCTAGAAAGCAATGAAAGAAGGATTTTTGGTATCTGTAAGCACCTCGGGGTCACACCTGAGTAGTCTTAAGCTCGGCCAAAGCGGTTATAGAAAGCAAATTTCACTCTGGAGAAAAGTTCTACTATGTGCAATTGCAGCCAGTCGCGGGTCGTGTCTGTGACTGTCATCTGCGCGGGAAATTTCTTTCTCCTAACTTTTTTTGTCCTAGGTTGAAATTTTATTTTTTGACCGTTTTGGAAAACCATATAATCTTAGGGGCAGCGGCTTCAGAAAAGTTGACGGACAATGCCTTAGATTAAGAAGAGATCCGGAATCTTCTCTTCTTTCAGTGAAAGAACAGTTGTACCTTTTAGCATTTCAGCGCTGAGTTACGATTACCCAAATAAGAGAAAAACGGGGATTGAATAATACAAATAAAAACAACCAGTCTAGACCCGCGTGGGGTGAGGGGGGTTTGGTGAGGAGTGGACTGAAACTATGAAAGAAGCTGACAGAAGCAGGCAGACGGAAGAGAAGTGGAGGGTATGCTGAGGCAGCCGTTTTGTCTGCCCCGCTTGAAAAAAAACTGTTACAGGACAGTGTTTGCCAGCAGTCTGTCCAACTAAGGGAGAGAATAAGATAAGGTGAGCTTTTCAAACCCGAGGGAATTGGAAAAAAACCTCAACGAGAGCGATAAGTACCGGGTGCGGGGGTCGGGGGTTTGGAGGGAGAAAGATGTGCAATACCCTATTATTTGCCGTGGCGGGTGCTGCCGTAAATTGGCGGCCACACAAGGGGCTTCCACTCTGGTTATGACAGGCAAGGGCACTTTTAAGCACGGAATACGCTAGAGATGTCGCCGCTAGAGGTGGGTGGTCTCCCCTTTTTTTCTACAGACCACTGGTCGTAGGACGACTACAGCTTCCATTCCCTCCCCACACTCCAGCACCGCCTCCCTCCTCCCTTTCCGTGCTCCTCCAGAAACCCCGTGTCCGGGCTGCAGACGACGTAGAAAGCAAGCCACGGTAGGCAAACCTTAGATTACCAGTGTTTGTTACGGCTCCAGGGCTGGTATTCGAATCTACAGGGCCCGGTCCCTCGCTCACACCTCACCCCACCCCAGCCCGAACTCGGCTGTCCCTCTTTTACATCCAGATCCTCCCTTTCCCCCACCCCGCCCCGCTCTAACACCCTTCCCTTTATCTCCCGGAAGAAGTAGTCGGACCCAAGTAGTTAAGTCAGTCCGAAGTCCTTTGATCCTTGTGTAAGTGCCCGCGGCGGTGTACAATCGTCTATCGACCCCCATTCCCCCCCCCCCCCCCCCCCCACACACACACACATGGTGGAAAGACAGATTTCGTCCATCAGGAGTTACGGGCACTGATCAGACGTGTTCTATATAATAAATATTTAATAGTTAATGTTTATAAAGATGTGAACTAGATGGAAGCTAAAAACGAGGGCGCCAGATTACAAGGGATAAAACAGGCTTTTTCATTTCGTTGTCTTTGTTTCTCGCGCGCTCTCTCAGGCAGTTGTTGGTGGGGGTGGAAAGCAAAAGTATATCGTGACTTATACACCTCGAAATGTCCTTGTCCAAAGTAGGGTTTGCGCCATTTTAGGCCCCTTCCCTTCCCCTCAGCACTAACGTAGCTCGACGTTGTCACGAGAACCCATAAAATTACGGCTCTCGGAAGGGGCGGAGGCCGGAGATGAGGGAAGGTCACTTGGGGTGCAGAAAGCCGGGTCTGGCCCAGGAAGGGCAGGAAATTGTTGGAGCCGAGGCTGGGGAAGTCAGAAAGGACATTGTCCGACAACGTTAAGTCTGAGACGAAGAGTGGCGGGAATTGAAAAGGACAGCATACGAGTCCTGTATACTGCGTACACTGGCAGCTCCCTGAGCAACTGGCCACCAAGGTAGCTTGGATTTATTAGCCTACGATCTTTGGCCTCGTGATCAGAAAGTTTTCCAGAGACTTCGTTTTCGATTTGTCACTATTGGCTTTTCCTTCATCATCATCATCATCATCATCATCATCATCATCATCACGTCTGTCCTTTTGTGCGTGACTGTGTTCTGTGGTGACTCACTGTGAAGGAGACGCTGGTGGGTTTGTGAGAGTGGGCGAAGGGCGCTCCGCTCGTGTCAGCGCGTGCATGAAAATCTAAAACCCGTAGAGGTATTTTGACGTATTCGTCATTATGGGGAAGCGGGCAGTTGATTGGTTAGAGCGCAGAGCTCCGAACTTGAAGTTTGCACCCCGTTCTGTTTGTTTATTTCCGTTTTTTTATTGATTTACTTTTGTTGTCAGGGCAATGGCATGACTAATGAGGGTATATAGTCACACGTAACGAAGTGATTTTACCAAGGGTGCGATGTTTACACACAGTGGAGTCGCACCTTGCTGGTTTTTTTGAAGGCAGAAGATTAGAACAGATTTCATCGCGCAGAGAGGCCATGCGTGCAGTCTTTCTGGCGCGGTTGTCCCACCGAAACCTCCGACTTAGTTACCATAGTAACGTCAGTGGCACCGAGAATGATGTGGTAGATCTCGGAGAGCAGTCGAGGACTAGGTCGTGGGGTGGGGGGTGGGCAAGGCCAAGGGTGAAGAGTCAGGGGGTCAGGTCGTGCCGGTCTCGCTGATAGCGCCATCTCGTTCGCGCAGAGGGACGCAACCATGCGTCTAGGCGGAACTAATGGACACGGGCGAGAGGGCAGGGGATACGATCAGGACAGTGGGTGGAGTGTTGTTCACGGCTCAAAGGAACAAAATATCATCGATGTTCATCTACAAAACTGTCTTGTTCCTCTTTCGCAATTCTTTGAAAGAAAACGTTGGGTAGATGGTAGAGGGATAGTTTTCACAGCCAAAAGTCGGCTGAGGCCAGACAGTAAACGTCAGTCCACCCCTCAGCTGTATGTTTCTTTCATCAAAGCACAAAAAAAGTAGCCAGACATCAAATTACCCATTGCGGTTTGATAAAAGACCTCCGTTATTTTTTATTATTGGGTCCAGCAGCGAGGGGAGAAAAATCACGTGTTGCAGTTTCACAGCTACAGAGCTTACCATATTTCCATGAACTAAAAATGTGACGCATTATGATTCACAAACGACTAAGTAGAAATTTTAGGTCACCGTGGACCACATCTTACACTGTCTACAGTGGAATGGATTTTACCGGTTTAAAAGAAAACTGTCAGATATACAATTCTCGTCCTGATAGGGGACACTTCAAGACCCAACTTATCATGTTTGCCAACAGAACAGGAGGATAAGGGATGGGGGAATTTTGCCACCAAATTTTATTGACGTTCAACACAGGACCGTATAAGAGCACTGCACGAGCTTTCTGTTTTTGTTTTTTTTTTTCCAGCATGCAGAAAACTGTCAGTTCTGTGGTTTAGGGACACGAAAAAGAAAACCCACACTAACCTTTTTCATTTTGTTTTCATTTATTTATTCTTCTTTCACCCTCAATGGGGTATGAAGACGTAGGCAGATGTACTCATGAACTGCACTACAGGCTACCCATGCGCGTCAGCTGTACTTTAAAGGCATACATCACAGCGACACCAAATGCGCTTCCTTGCCTCCTCGAGATGGTAAAAAGGGTATTATAAGGGCAGATGTATTTCAAACGTAACCAGAGTAATGTTTCTCCCAGGAAGACTACAGTCCCACTGACTTCATTTGGGATATAGCCTTAAGGATCATGAGATTATGTTGGATAAACTAACGGAAAACGTTATAAAGCATAAAATAATTGAAAAAAATGTAAATGAAGCAGCAGTATTACATCTAAAAGGTTATGCCGCAGTGTTACATCTAAAAGGTTATGCCGTAGTATTACGTAACGTCTAAAAGGTTATGCCGTAGTATTACGTCTAAAAGGTTATGCCGTAGTATTACGTAACGTCTAAAAGGTTATGCCGTAGTATTACGTCTAAAAGGCTTCAGTAGTAATAGAAAATAATGGTATATATGTCATGCCGTGTGAAGCTGGACACAAGTTCATCCAGTCACAAAGCTCCTTCATGTCCTGCGAGTCACGGAGAGTCTGTCTGTTTGACAGCAAGCCTGTGCCTGTATTCCTTTCTTCGTGTCAACAGAATAGCATTGCCTACTCTATCGCTTAACGACTTCACGGGTTTGGGCATAGCTGAGATCCACTTCTGCCTGTGGAATTTCTTGACTAGGACAAGATTTCGAACGTGGAGGTGGTGGGTGAAAAAAAGCTTGATCGTTTGCAAATCTTCTTCTTCGCTGTTTGGTGTTATAGCGCCGAACAGTCTCGTGATAAGGATTAGGGCAGAGGAGAAAATGACACCAGATATGTCACGTGATATGACGCGACAGCCAACCTGGTAATCTGCATTTATAGCCAGTTTCGACCCAAGCGGTAATTGCCGATCTCGTGAGATGAGTTTGTGACTGAGTTTTATTCCTTTCTGTCGGAGATAAGTCCACAGAAAACCCTCAGATTGGGCTTTTTAAGTAAATGGGCTTAGGCTAACGGGGACTGTCGGAACTCGACACGTAATCATCAGATGCATTTTTTTAATAAGCAGAAACGTAATAGCTGTCGCAAGCGATTTTTCCCTTGCTCTGTTCTAAAAGACACAAAGCTTGGGTGTCATTTGGCCCGGTCGATCCCCCCAGGGGAGTAGAGAAAACATACGGGTGGGAAGTGCAGGTGAGGAACAGGGAAGCGGGACTTTGGAGTCCCGCTGGCTCATCAGTGCTAACCTCGTTAATCGGCTGAGGTTTAAAGGTAGCCGCGTCAAGTTCGGAGAGACGTCAGTCTCACAGGAGCGTCGAATTCACGGGTTTCCGAGTTCTGTGCTGAGGTGGGCCCGGGCTCAGAACGTCACTCTACCCGAGGTATGAGGTTACAACGAATCAGCTTTGTCGCTAGTGAGATGCATTCCAAGGGTTGTCCTGACAAGGGGCGCCTAGACAGTTGTCACTCGATAGAGGTTCGGCAAAAGTGGCCCCTGGCGGTTCAGCCACTACCCCGGGGGTGCCATCTTTTGTACACCTTCTAGTCGCAGATTACAGCTAAGCCATAAATCGTCTGGCTGGTAGGTAAGCTAAGAAATCGAGGCGACAGAGGATTTGTCCCGAGACAAAGACGCCTCTTGTTCTTGTCGTCAAGATTCGGTTGTCCTTTTTCACTGACGATGATCGGGGTTCGGAAGACATTTTATCGGCGGAGGTATTCCGCAGGCCCTCTAAGGCTGTTGTCGTGGTCTGCCATAAATTGTCGCCTGTCAGTCCTTGCACGGCCAATTAATTATAGCATGATAATTTCACATTCTGTCTTCCTTTCTTGTGCAGGATATCCCGACATCGGCACTAGGTAGACGAGAATGTCTGGTAGTTTGTTTTCTTAAATATCTGCACACGCAGAAGATTCCCCATATCTATACGGCGAACATCGTACTTCGTCGAGTCCCAGTTTGATCACACCACACGGAGATAATCATCAGGGGACTTAACTCATAATCTTCTATTTGTCGCCTTCTCCTTGAACAAGTTGCAGGTGCATGAGTTGGAAGATTATTTAGTATGTTTTACAAAGTTAAACGGTGATATCAGAGACTTTTGATTGTCTGCTACTCTTCAGCACGAAGCTGGTACTTTCAGTACAAGAAGCTCGGCATCTTTAAATTTCGGTGTCCCAGTGTAGCGGGGAATATGGAATAGGCGAAGGAAAGATAAAATAAGTAGCTGCTGTGTCGGTCTTTCCGCGAGGGAAGATGAATGGTGATAGGGTGAGGAGGAGATTCGAGAGAGAGTGAGGAGGGGATCGGGAGGAAGATAGAAAAGGAAGGAATAAATGAGAAGGATGTACAGTTAAAGGTGAGGCAAAGACAGAGAGGTAGTTGTGGTGTCAGTCTTGTAGGGAGGGGGAGAGAGAGAGGGGTTAGGATAAAGAGGAGGGTGGGCGAGAGTGGGAGGAGAGAAAAGGAGACGACAGGAAAAATGAATGAGGGTGGCGCACAGTTAGGGCAGATTTTGAAGAACTGTCTGAAATATTTTTTAAAAAAACGAAGTAGATATAGCGTGAACAAAATCCCCTGTTCTGGGATGGGTTGGGGGAGGGGGAGATTTGGCGAAGGGGAGAAAGCAATACGAAGGTCTTAACTAACGGAGGTGATATCTCACGCTCGGCACGTCAAACCCACTGCGCTTCATGAGTTTTAATGGCTCTTCTGCAAGTTTTACGGCCGACCCCGCCATAGCAAGCGGTACCCAAACCCTTCAGCTTCCAGCTACCCGTCTAGCTCACCTCCAGCCCATCGCCCTCCCATAGCACATCTTTTTTTCTGTCTTGCTGTTCTCTATCCCTCACCCACATCTCCCCCGCCCCGAAACCTTCCTCTACTCCTTTTTCTTACAGAGTTTCTTTTCATCTCGCAGTTTCTGTCATGGAGGTTAAACATTTTTGTGCCGTTTGGGTCGGTCTCGCATCTTGTTTGCCGACCTCATCCCGCGCGCGCTCTCCTTCAGACCCCCGGGGTCTGACCTTTCGTAGTCCGTGACGAAAGGCGAGCAGCAAAAATATCCAAGAGGAGCAAGGACTCCTGATTTCATCTACGTGCTTTGTCCTCTTCTGGTGCTGGGCGCGCCGCTGGGCGCGAGTGGTGTTGCTGATGGTGAAGGTGGGAGCGGTGGTGGCGGCGGGTGTGAGAGCAGCAGAGTATGACGTGTTGACTTTTTTTGTGTTGCTTTGCCTGCTGATTCTGAACCCGATCCTTTAAAAACTCTTCCTGCCTTCCGATAATGTCAACAGCTCGTCTGTCTCGTTCTCTGTTTTACGTTGTTTTTGTTTTTAACACGTTAGCTGCGCAAGAAGAACTCTTGTGGCCACTACTGACATTTTCTTATTGTTCGGCGCGTTCAGTTGACCGAAACATCTGTGTTGGGGAGGGGGTGTCTCTAGAAGGATGTTTGCAAAGTCGCTCTTAATCTTCGTATTCGTTGGACCCAGCATCGTACAGTTTCCTTTCTCATGGCTAACCAAACGAAGAAAGGACGGTAACTCTGTGATAAACGGTACGGCGAAGGAGTTGTCTGTACATCACGTCATTGTGAACTCACACCGTCAGTGTGTTTGAGCAAATCTTGTTGCCTTTACACCACCGAGACGCGCGTGACATCTGTTTTCCTTGCTTTTTTTGGTTTAGTCGCCCTTCCCTATATTGTTTCCTTCCATCGTTTCTCTGTTCTTGGAGTAACACAGTACATCAGGAGCGCGCATAAATCCCTGGTCCGTGTTTGTTTTGCCGCGTTAATCAGAGAGGCCAGAGCCAACGCCATGACACGAGTCTGGAAATGCTTGAAAGGCCGCGTGGTCGCACCATCCAACAAGTGACGTGGAGTACGCCTTGCTGTCACGTGCTCAACCTGGCGTCTGCCATTTGATGCGGTGGCGCTGCAGTGCAGCGCCTCGCTTTATAGCTGCTGCGCTCAAGACACGCAAAGCGCCTTCCGGGCCTGTAAGTTTGTTTGTCTACCGACACTCGCGTAAACGTTCTTCTGGGAGGGAGGGGGGAAGCCATTTCTCACGTGGACAGAATTATGGAACAATGCCTTCTCCCTCGGCAATCCAGTCCGCCAATGACAGCATCACGCACTTATTTACGCCACTGTTGCATATAAATGGATATGACGTCCACGTCAGTACGCAATAATCTCGAATGTCAGTTAAAAGTCGAACCATTTTCGAATGGTCTTTTGCTGTATTAAGGTATTAGTTCTTCTTTTAATTATGTAAGTTATTGGTGTATTCTAAAGGTAGACTGTGAAGCTAATTCAAAAACTGAACAAACGCTACAGCTTGATAATGCCAAGTACTGCACAGATTGCAACAGTATCAGAACTGTATCATGGTCGCAGATGTGTGCAAGAGAGAAAATTACTAAGAGCTACACAAGCGTGCCTACCAACGTGAAGCCAGAGCCGGTCATTAACCTATATGGCTTCCTTAAAGTCCCACGTTTGCTAATGCCAATCTAAATTTAAAAAAGTTTAAAATATTGTTCGATCTTCTTAATTGTTTGAGGGCGATAGTAACCAGGCTTAAGTGCTTACTAAGAAAAGGTTATTGTCTGGGGCTGAGTCGCTGGAATGCTGTCGGCTCAGCGGCTTCCAAGCCAGTGGATTTTGTGCTGGGCTTGGATGTTCCAAGTCTGCTGGGAGGCGTAGATGATGGAGGAGAATTTGAATGAGAGGAGATGAGGAAGGCAGCGATCGAACAGCACTCACGACCGTAGAAAGTCTGGCCGCGGCTGATTGGCTGTAGTCGCATCTTTGTCTTTGGGTTATCGTTCCTGGAGTGGGAGACTGAGCAGCTACGGTAGAAAATAGTATCTGTCATGTGTGTCTGCCTGCCTGCCTTCTTGTCTGACTGATTTCCTGTATGTGTGTGTGTGTGTGTTTTGAAGGGATGAGGAGTATGTTCGGTATCTGTTGCTGAGGAAAAGTTTCAGCGAACATTGATCTACTTTTTCAATCTTATCGTTTGAATTTTAGTAAAAAAAAAATATGAATAGTTTTCCATGATTAACTGTCATCAGATTTTTCATCGTTTGTTTTCACAGTCTGCTTGTCCGGAAAGTGGACCGAAAACCTTTTCCCCACGCCCTCCCCTCGCCCCTAAAAAAAAGTCTCCTCACGACTTCATAGAAATAAGACACGTTATTGTTTTTGTGAAACGATTTTTTTAATTATAAAAGGAGAGCGGGAAAAATCTGAAAGATGGCGTGTGCATTTTTTCCAAACAATTTAAAGAAGTCTGGATGGGGATGAGTGGTTGGGGATGATTAAAAATCCCTTTCAGGAGCAGCGAGGCAGCACTGCAGCATGCGATATCATGTTTTCTGGATGTCTTCGTGAAGTACATGCTCACTGACTGTGACTTTGGAAATCTCTGTATGTTATTATAGAAAATGACACCAAACGTGTCAGGTTTTTTTCCAAAGCTTTTGGGAGATGGTGGGCTGGGGGTGGGGTCCACAAGTGGAGGTTTGCGTGCGTCGGTTGACGTCAAAGCGCACTGTAGAAACTCCATCAGCCATACAGTTTATTCGATCCGTAGCCCAGCAGTGAAGTAGGACATAAGGTTTGCAAGTACGGGTTCACCACGTCCATGAGAAAGTTTATTTGAAAGCCTCGGGTCTGGAGGAACGCCAAAAAATGGAAGGCGTTTCCTGTGCATATACTGAGCAGTATAATTGTTTTAAGTTTTGTTATACTGCGCGGGGGCTGTAACGCGACGATAATCAAGTTCCTTGCGTCCTGCCTCCCTCTTTTTACGTCAAAGATTAACAAACTGGGCCTCTCCTCGTACAGCTGCAAGCTCGGCCCTGCGCACGAGCCTTTGGCTGTGTTTGTTTAAGCCTCCGCCACAGCTAGTGATTTATTCAGAGATTTACCCTTTCAGACCTGAGCGAGCCATGCCCGACAGTCGACTCGGATTGCTCACACTGTCGCTACAGTGTGACACTGGCTTTATTTGCTCTATGTAGGTGCCTCGTTAGCTGGCCCAAGATATGTTTTGAAAGATAAACATGTGGTAGAGATGGTTTAGAGAGTTTATTGTTTTCTCTTTGCCCTTCTCCCACAAAAAGCACAACTTTACTTCCCTACTCACCACTGCGACCGTCCTTCAAAGAAGAGACAGCTGTGATGAAAGGCATCTATCTAGACAACCTTGGACAACCTGAGATCCAGTAAATAAAGTGACTTTTGACACTAAGGAAAACACAGCTGAAACACTCCTGGATAATCTCCACTTTGTTTCCGGGTTTTCTTGTGTGGATGTACTAGATACTTTCGTCGTGGTCACAAACTTAATCTGTTTTCCAGCAACTTTTAGCCTGGACACTCCTTAAGTGCAGATAACAACAAAGTGGGTGGAAAGTGAAGATCGCTAAAGGTCCACGTCTCGGGCTTTGCCCAGCGATTCGGATTTATCTGAGCTTTGACCAGCAGACTTTGTTCTGGTCGTTATGACAACAGCGGCTGTTTTGGAGCCAGGTGCTAGACACGTCTGATACAAGCCGAACAAGCTATTCATTGTGAACGTTCTCGGCGCTTGCAGATAGGCGTTAAGAGTATCCTGGGCCACTCAAAAACTGTTGTTGGGACTCGTAATCAGAATCGCTGCGTTTTTAAATCAAACTCCTTGAGAGTATCAGCAGATAGCGAGTGGAGTCCACTGAGAACTCGCTGGTCTGATGATACAATCTTCCGTCCCCACGAGAGAGGTAAATCAGTCATAATTATCGGGAAGTCAGCGGCCGTGTTTAGTAAACATGTCGATTGTTTGTGTCAGACGGGTCTTAAAGGCTTAAAGCGACACTGCTGTAAACCTACGATTGCGTTTTGCCAAGGTCCCTCGACGTCTGCTTCGTCCCAACGAAACGCTGTTCTGCTGCCTTCGTCCAAGGATCCATCTCGTTCTTTGGCATTTCTTGAGTGTCAGAAGTTGTGCTTGGCTTGTGGAAAAAAATTACATGAAACGCAGCTAAAAAGCGTCGCGTTATGGCACTTGGTCGGTCGGTTATCTAGTGCAGATGTCGTTAGACAGGTGTGGCGAAGTCTGGTAAAATCTCAGCTTGCCAGGGGCACTCCATATCAAAACGCTTTGAAATGGATTATGTTTTTAAATACCACTAATCGTGTTTTATGCAAAATCAACCAAAAAGACAGCGAGGAAACTAACAAAATGGTGTAGTCGCGATTTCAAAACAAACAAACAAACAAAATCCCACGCAGTCGCAAACGGCATGTAGAAAAGGTTAGATGTACTTAGCAGGTATCACGTGATATGTACATAGTGAACTTCCAGATTTAAAAAGGAACATAATAACTCAAAGCATGATATGAAGGTTACCCTTTCCCCCTTCACCCCATCCAACCGAAACCGAAAAGTCATTTTTTGGGGGGGGGGGCGGCTCGCTGCAATTTATATTTGTGTGGAACTAAAGGCGAATTTCACTTCTGTCTTCTGCCTGTCCTGTAAATCTCCCAGGTAACCCCTCCTCACCCTTTTTCCACTTGTGATCCAAAAGCATGTTTTGAAAAATTCTAGATGATGGCTCACCTGTCTCGCTAGGGCCGCAAACTGGGGTGGGGGGTGGTGGCGGACTCTCTGTCACGCAACTGGCTTCGTGACGTGCTCAGCGAGAGGGAAACACCCCCCAGCCCTTTCCCTGTACCTTTACCGGTTCGGTTCTCGGCGTTGCAGCAATCAGCGGGTGGCCATTTCAGGTTACACGGCACTCAGACGACCGCACCCCCCGGAGCCAGCCACCCAGGGTCAGTGGGTGCGCGCTCTGACGCAAGCGTGGTATCAGTTTCACGCCGACTGACTGGTCGTCGACGGCATGGGAGCTGTCTCCCTTGAAGCTTAGTCAACAGCACGGATGTGGCGGTCGAACGGAGCCCCACGAGTGGTTGATAAATCGAAGTCAGTGCATACAAACATATCCCCTTCGGTTGATTTCGGTTCACCTACTAACACGCCGCGCTGGGGTCGTGACTATGTTCGTTAGGACAGCCTACGTCAAAAGCAAAATTTTGCCGTCTCACACCCACCCCGCTTTTAATGCTGCAATTTGTCGTGGATGCCGTCTGTGCTGGCATCAAGAGGTCAAAGTGGTTTGATCACTGATATCTGTGTGTCTGTGCTGACCACCGTAGGTGGCAGCACGGGTTCGTGTCACCTCTGGCTTCGACGTTAAACACCTTCTCCTGTCACCCTGCTGCGTCCGGGCCTTGAAGTGACCTCGCTCTCGCTTAGCGCTCTTCGCTACTGAGACGCCTGAGAATACGAATACGAATACGAATGTTTATTCTTAAGGGCCATGCCCCCTTGAAGGAAGTGTACAGACAAATACATAGACTTTTAAAATATCATAGGCTACAAGGGTGGTCCAAAATGCAAAACATGATCAATGAAATAAACTATGATAATGCAATTTCTCTAGCCTTGAATGCTTTATATAAGAAAATACAAAATGCTTTAACATTGTGTATTATGCAGAGACGCCTGAGAGAGAGTGAGAGTTAGAAAATAGGGGGTAGACGGGAGAGAGAGGGTGGCTGGGGGAGTACGTGCATTCGCGGAAGTGACGAAGGTAGTATAAGGAAGAAACAGAAGGAAAAGAGATTGGGAGTGATTTCCCGAGTGACGCAGTAAAAATGGTCTGTGGATTTTTATCGGCCGAGAACACCAGCTCTACAAGCATGATTCGACCATAACAGATGTTGAGGGAGATTTAGGCACAGTCCCTGGTTAGACGCTGTTAAACGGCAGTCGATGTTTGTATGGTGAGCCAGGAAAGCAGTTAACACGCAGTTAATGGAAAGTTAATTGAAATGCGTGATCAAGAACAAAGAGTGCCGCGAATGACTTAATGCAAAGCGATAAAATCACGTCCCCCATCTCCAAAAAAGAAAACAAGCTTTAGGACTTGTTCGCACACGCATGCGCATGTGAGCTCGTTGACACGCGCAGACACAGACAAACATGTCTTAATGTCCCTTACTTTATTGCCCAATCTTTTGTTTGCTTCGTTTTAATTCGAGAGAGCTTTCACTCCACTGTTCCCCGCCTTTCTCTGAGGACCCTTTCGGCCTGCAATGGATTTGAGCATCTCTCGCTGTCCCGCTCGGGTTTCGCAACTGCTGGAATCTCCTTTCCGTAAGTTGAATCAGCCATGCGTGTGCTACAAAAGATGGAAACATAGCACCATTGATGCAGCCTAGCGCAAAATCTTTAACCATGCATCCGTAGGTGGGCAGGTAAGTTTAGACTGACAGTGTTTCCACTTGGCAGTAATTTCGCACAATGAGGCTGGGTGGGGTGGGGGTGGGGCGAGGTCTGTTACCAAGCCATGGATTGATAAAACCAACATACTGATAGCTGCTGTACGACGGATAGTGGGAAGAGACAGTTTTATGTTCATACGTTGGCCCTTGTGTCTGCACAATGTATATCTCCAGGAACTGGATATAATCCTTCCCCTTTCCTGTATTCGAACCAGCAACCTTCGACACACTGTCAACAGCTATACCTGGAGCACCGTTCAGGACCACGTGTGGTATACGCGAAATGAGACCAGTAGTACCTAAGGGTCTGCCAGAGATGTTGGGAAGTGGGGGGGGGGGGAGAAGGGGGCAGAAATATAACGGTCACTTCAGGCTTTAACTGCAGAACACTTTTGTTTCCGAAAAGATTCGATGGGTGTGAAGAAATAATTAACAACTCAAATTTGAGGTCTGATTTCCTTCAGACTCCTGTGGACATGTGCGTGGCAGACGACAGCTCACTGGAGGCGTTGACTTCCGGTCGCCAGTGTTTCAGTGATGTCTTATGAATGGCGGTCGCCGTCTGCTCGTGAAGGAAAGCTGCGGAGCCAAATCCTGTTTCAGTTTCCTCTCCAGGCTCGGACTCTAACAATTTATGCCCCAGTCTGCCATCTTGGCATCTGGATAGCGCTGCTCTAATTAGCAGCCGGAGCTGCAAGAGAGGAAGTGACGTTTCATGGGAAACGCGAGCGCCACCTTGGTTGCCAAAGGGAGGGAAACAAACCTCAGATTTATTATCTGTGATTTATGACCGAGTGGGTTAGTTTTGCTTCGGGTATCAGAAATCAGGAGGGGCCCCACGGCTTGTGCAGGTCTGTGAAATCCCCCCCCCTTTTTTTTTTGGAAAACCACAGTTGGCGTGGCAACTATTTTGTTGGGTTTTCGCTTCCAAGCGCGTGCACGCTGCGTGATATGCAGACGCTAGATAGCGAGGAAGCCTTTTGACACTGGGATAAATCCGACGCCATATTTCTTTGTTAAAAAGGAAATGATGTCGCGTAGCATGGAGGATGAAGGAAGACAAATTTCCGAGCTTCTACGAGAAGACATGCTTCGCAAGGGGACCTCCGAAGGAATGCGTCGGAGGTGAGAGATTTTGAGGAGGGGGTATGAAAAGGATAAAGGGAGGAAAGAAACAGGCTAGTGATTGAAATGTTGTTGTGGGAGAAAAGACAGCGCAAAAAATATAGAATGATCTACAGCCTTTCTTCTTCCATTTTTCTCCTTTTGGCGAGAGAGGAGGGTTGTAAACATTTAGAAAAGAGAGTCTGTGGCGAAGACGGAATATTGTTAGAAGTTATCAGCAAGCTGAGTTAGTACTGTTTGCAACTAAATCGTTATCTCCTTCAGATTACGATTTAGTTGCAAACAGTACTAACTCAGCTTGCTGCGACATTTGTTATCGGTCAGGGGTGGCTTGCAGGAGTCTCCTTATACCTTTTCATACGTAATGGTGGACGTAAAATACACAGGTCGAATGGTCCTTACGACCACTCTTATGACTAGAAAAGCATCTACGAACGCTCATGCAAGCCAGACCAGGGCTGAAAAGAAACTAGCTTTCTTCCACCACTCGGATTAGTGGCGATGGAGAGGAAAAACAGGAAATTTAATTTGAGAATTATATAGGCGCTACGTACTGATAACGAAGCCTGTACAGAGACTTAAGCTTCCTGTTAAAACCATGTAAACATCTGCGGGTTCGGTCATGAAATGAAGAAGGCTGCCTGCCGTTAGGGTCTTGCATCGAACGTTTGAAGACTTTCTAAAAATATGATGCAGTCGTATTTGCTCCCAGAAAAATGAAGTTGATATGACAATTTGGAACGTGTACTTCTATTTCTTTTTTAAAAAAATCTTTCACAACATCGGGGATCTCTTTTCTCTCGCGGAGGAATCTGAAACGATGCGAGATAAGGAACTGCCTGGCCGAGACGAAGGCCCGGGTAGCTCAGTCGGTAGAGCTGCGGACTAACGTGTTTGGAAGGCTGCTGGTCCGAATCCAGGAGAGGCCATGGATTATTTCCTGGAGTTATATGTTGTGCCGACTCCATTCGAATATCTGCCTCTTCTCATCTTACTGCAGCTTTCAGCCTGGTGGCTCGTTCAGTGCAAAGCTTAGTAATAGGGTCCCACCCCCACCCGCAATAGTGCAAAATCACCACGGAATGGAATTGCGGTCCCTGTAAAATAACAACACACCTGCCCATGAGGAGAGGGCATTCAGCAGGCTCAAGGTTCGTGCTGCGGCCATCAGTCGCTGCCCATGATGGCCCCAATGTTGAAAGTGATGCGTCCTCCTTCCTAAGTAGGAAGTGGGAGAAGGGGGAGTCACTCTTAACGACAGCCGATAACCCCTGTGTCCCCCTTTGGTGTCGCCGTCAGCGTCGATTGTTTGTTTGTTTGTTTGTTAAGTCAAGAGGTTATAGTGATTAATGTGTGTTTGGTGGGAGGGGGGGAGTAGTTTCGAGATATTGTGAGGCACCGGAATGGTGAGGCGGCTGATTTCTACATCTCAACATCCCCCCCCCCTTTTTTTTTAAATTAACAATCTCGTTTGTTGCGAGTCTTGTATGTGAAACGCGCTAATAATTCTCAATTTGCTACCCACGTAACTGGATGCAAGCAGCTTTAAAAAACCCTAATAGTTTTCACAATTTATTTTCATTTTCTTTCAAAGTGAGCGACGTACGAGAGAAAAATAATAGCGGCAGCACACAGTCGATTCTCACTCACCATTTTTCCTCGTTGTGAAGCCAATTCTAGCATCGTAGCAAAATGGGCGAGATACTGCGAGATATTGCGATGTATCAGTAGATGGCCTTTTCACAACGTGGAGGTTGTTTGGAACAGCGCACTCTTGCAGTCTTACCCCCGTTCGTGTGTGCGTGTATTGAATATGAAAAACTGTGATGATTCACAGGAGCTCGATGAATCAGAACTATCAGGGATCAGCTTCTCACTTCTCGGATCTCTTTCTTCTTTTCTACGATGTCTTTCATGATTTGTCGATGGCTCTGCGCTTCCCGAAAGGATCGTTTTGGAGTATCTGGTACACATCATTGCTCGCCCTACCAGAACATTCGGGACGGCACGCCAAGCCCAGTCAACCAGCAGCTGACCTCGAGAGCGTGGGGTCACGTGTAGTGGCCGGCCGAGACTCTGCGTCGAAGGGTTATGTCCGTCCTTATTGCGACTTACGATGCTAAGACCCACTCCAATGTCTCTGGCAAGGGACGAAGTGACTCTCCTGCAGGAAAGCTAGGAAAGGACCAGACTACGGCCGGAACAGAGAAGAGAGGTGTTGCTGTCTGCCTGGCGCTTTGGGTATGACGTTCGGGGTAGGAGAAAAATCTTCCAGCCGTTGGTCAGTTTGTCAGACTTCCTTGTAAATCTAAACATACCACGTCGCGATGGACTGCAGCTGATGACGGAGACCAGACGGCACTGAGGTCATCATGACATCGCGAGTCACGTGAGCACCTCCACATTTTCTACCGTCGCACCGTTAAACACTCGGGTCAGTAAGCCGTTAACCTCTGCAAGCTGCACGTGCGCAAGGATTGTCCTTTATCATTTCTACCACCCCTCACTCTCCCCTCCTGCTCCCCGACACACACCTTCAAGATGCTGGTGGATGAAGATAAGTCACAGCATGAACCATCTTATGAGTCTTTTGTCTTCAGGGGTGTACGTAAATTTACTGATTTACAGCCCCATAAATTTCATTTACCGTTCTCTTTCAGTCAATTTCATCTTTCTTTCTTTTCTTTCTTTCTTTCTTTCTTTTCTTTCTTTCTTTCCTTTCTTTCTTTCCCTTTTTCTTTTATTTCTTTCTTTCCTTTCTTTCTTGGAAACCGTACAAGTCTGTCATGTGTCACTGAGAGAGAGATAGAGAGAGGTGTTTTAGTTGTTGAAAACGAAAGCCTATGAAACGCTTCTAGCCCGGTTTACGAGTAAAGAAAAAAAATTGATGGGTGTGCCAGCGTGGGAGGCGTTTATATTTTCGGTAAACAGCCTTCAGGAATTTCTTTTTCTTGTTACGAACGGCACTTTTTCCGACTTTGTCTTGCGATCTTATGACATTCTCTTGCGTTATTTCCGTTTTTGTGAAAACGTTGCCAGGAAAGCTTATGATAAAAGGCGACAGGGCGGGGGGGGGGGGGGGATGGGGGGACATCGCAGCTAGTACACGTTACTGGAGTACAGAAAAGACGAATATCCGAAATGGCAAAATGGCAAAAGTGCCACAAAAGTGGGTAGGCTAGCGAGGAGTGAAGGAAGGCGGGAAGAGATTTACCAACTTGCCGTGCCAGTGCATTGTGAGAAAGATACTTTGGGATGTTGTGCAGAAGCTGTGTGCTCGTACGTAATGTCTGCAGACAATGCTTCAGGCTGGGGGCACGGCCTGGATCCGGCCGGGTGCGAGCTGTAAATTTGCTGGCTGTCCCTTATTAGCTGCGGCGTAGATTAGATCTAGACAGAAATTAGCGCTGGCGTCACGGTGCGGCCGACAGGGCCCGTTACTCACACGCTCAGGGGAGGGTAGCGGGAGGAAAGAGGATTGATCACGGGCTTAGGGTACGGTATTACTTATGACGGAGTCACCTGGTGGAGCGGGCGGGAGGGAGGTGCGTCTTCATCAGGGGAAACAACTTACGTAATAAAAATAAGCCCGGACGCACGTCTCTCTCACACTTCCCGCCTCCTCCTCCCGCACACCGCTACACAAATCTCTCAGACGGAATTCGTCTTTCCAGTCGTTTTCCTGCCTCAGTCTTTATCTGGTAAAATCTATCATGGATTTTGCTACACCTTGGCTCTGATCAATTTTTTTAAATGGTAGCTCAGTCTCAACTATAGGCAAATATTAAAAACCTCGTCAGGCTATTAAATCTAATTTTCTTTTTCTTGGATGATTTTTTTCGAGTTCGTGAATTATATCGGGTTGACGTCTGCTTCCGGTAAATGGAACTATTGGTGACGTCTGCTTTAGATGAACTGTTTCTCATTTAGGCCTTCTGGAAAGTGCCAGTTTCAACAAGAATGTCTGCTGCTTACGGTCAGCGTTGCTCTGCCTGGCCCAAAGAATCCGTAAGGCGGGTAGGATCGTTTCTCGCACAGGTTGCATCTGGACCCCCCCCCCCCCTAAATCCCTCAGGTGATAGATGAGGCCTCACACGTTTATAAACACGTCAGAACTCGAGATGGATGGCTAGGAAGGTCGGACCGACTGTCTTATCGCCCCTTACACGAGAACCACCTTCACCCACATCCGTCAGCAAGGAGACTGGAAGACAGAAGCGGCTGCTGATTTTGAAGCGAAGGATCAGAGGAAACGGCAAGCGCGGAAGGTGGACTGTATGGGCGAGAAAGCGCGTTGTCGGGGTTTCTCACCTTTCTTGTTTAGAACGGAAATTGTTGAAGCGACCGGGAGAGTTGCATTGATTTTTTATAGTTTTTTTTTAATTTGAGAAGTTATTAACGTTCGTCTTTTCCTTTCTGAGATTCGTAATGCAGTTGTTACTCTCTTTCGGGGGGGGGGGGGTGTAGGGAGGTGGTGAGGAGGGAGAACGGCACAAAGAGAGAGGGAAAGGAGTACATTTAAAACAGAGATTATGGTCGAGGGATAGATTTCGCCCTTCACACGGAAGATAATAACCGATAATTGACTTCCTAGCTACTGAGTTTTTCTTCTCATGTCCTTCCCCACTCCTTGCAGAAACTTTATTTCTTGCCCAGAACGCAAACGAATTTGGTATGCGAACTCCCGGAGCGTGTTTGGCACCAGTTTCAAACGCCTGGTCCTTCCTGACACATTTTCATTACGGGAAAGGGCAATTGAAGTCACGGAGAAAGTGTTAAAAAAGCCACTGGCGCTTGATGGCTCTGTAATTGGAAGCATGTTTCGTCGTACAAAGCAAAATAAATTAGATTTGCAAATAGGCGGAACAGGCTGCCTGCATTCCAGTGCGCATGCCGATATGCGAGCCAGCTGTTGAACAAATGACACTTTGTTACCAGACCGCTTTCCTGATCGCTCTGCAGGATGTAAGAAGACCTGAAGTCTGGGGTTGGGTTGTTGTGATTGGATACTATTGGTGAAGCTGTAGGGTGTGCAGACATGCGCCGCTGCTCGCGCATGAAATGACTGACAAGCGCATATCGACTCATCCGAGTTCTTTACTCACGCTCGCTTATTTCACATGCGTTCGCTCGTAAAATATCCTCATCCGCACTTACAGAGACGTTCCCCATTTGCCTGCCGCAGGATGATATACACTCGCGAGGACAGACGCCAATAAAACACGAGCTCCGTAAACAAGAGAATTATTCATAAACATAACATCAAGAATCTCACGGACTGAATTTATTTTCAGTGGAATGGAACAATCTATTACATGTTTCTGGTATTATCCTTTCTTTTCTACTCCCAAATCCTTTAGCATCTCACGCTTCAGATGCTTTTTAAAAAAGAAAAATATAATCAAGATTCTTGTGACAGTGTTTTTTTAAGCGGTTATGCACAGGTCGGCATATGCTTTCATCATTGTTCCCTGCAAGTCAAATCTAATCCTTTGATGGAGTTCAGACAACGTTAATTAAGAATTCTGTGAAGTTCCGCACAGACCGGACAGTGTAGAGAGGGTTCGTCATCTCTCGGTATTGTGTTAGCCTCTCAACCTACTTGGAAGCAGGTCGGCATTTTCCGGAGAAACCGCTGAAGGCCTTTTATCAAACGAAAGAACTTCTTGTCTAATTAGTCACGTGTCTGCCCCCAACCCATCCTTTTCTGGGGGCGGGGGAGATGAGGAGTGGCGGGTGGTGAGGAGAAAACCCCTTTTGGAATCGCCTTTACCGGTTGAACAGACGACTGGACAAGACGCCAAGCACCCCTGCCTTGTAACGGAAGCACGTGAGGAAGACTGGGTCGGGGCCCCATGGGACACAATTGTGACGATCCTGTTGACACGAAGGATGACTGTTGCCCCTTGCCTTGTGCCCCCCCCCCCACTCCCACTTCTAAACCCCATCACTAGCAAAGCGGATTCGATCGTGCTGTGTTAGGCAGCCCACCGCAATGTTCTGAAAACGTCGTGAACCTTCCTGTGGCATCAGCTCGGAAGATCCTTTGTCACGGAGACGTTACCAACGTGCAAAACCAGGAGCAAGGTGGTTATACCTGGGGTATGCCTGGGGGG
>SMGT01001245.1:70287-102932 GCA_004794575.1 Lanistes nyassanus | reverse complement strand
GGGGGGGGGGGGGGGGGGGGGGGGGGGGGGGGGGGGGGAGAAACCTGGAGTGTAGTGAGGCGTATTCCCTCCATAATTGTGTGTATGACGTAGGCTGCAAATAACAGCCAAGTACATACATTTTCAGGTCACACAGGTTAGCTTCATCGGACGCGACACGTCACGCTGGTCAGTCTCGCCCGATTCCGATCATTAAAAAAAAACTGTAAAAACCAGTGTGCAGTAAAGCTTTACCTGATCGTAACAGATTGAGAGTTCTCATCTGCGTTCACCTCAATCGATGTGCTACATTTGGTGATGCAAGCAGATTGCTAATGTCTAATGTTGGCATTTTAACAATGATTTAACCAATAGAATTTGTCCAGTCGTGCAATCCCGATGATTTGTTGTTTTTTTTTAAGTTTGCATACCCGCGCAATCTGTTTGTTTGCACTAGTTCACAACAAGTACAGCTGACAGCCTGCAGTTTTTCACCGCCTTACAACACTTTTTTTCCTTCAGTGGTATGTTTAAAATATCGCTCGCGTGATAAGAGCATAAGCTATCGCAGAGTGAGGTTTATTAAACATTTCTAAGATCTGCAACTGTACCTAAAAGTGTCTGCAGACAATTTTGTTAAGCATTGCGAGAAAGTCTTTGGAACAAAAAACAAACAACAAATTACTCACAGGTGAGACAGGAATAGATAACACGCCAAGAATTCAAGCTCGCGATATCTTGCGATAGCTGTAATGGGTTTCGGCCTGGCCACCTGTTAAGTTAGCGCTTTTGGGCCTGTCAACGTTGATTAACTGTCATCAGTCCGAACAGAAATCAGATTCTTCTCCTTTTTTAAAATGTACTTTTAAATGTCCTGGTCTTGACTGAGCGCTTTTTCATGAAAAAGTGATGAAAATGCGGTGAATGGTCTGTTTTAAGAAACGAGTGATAAGGATGTGTTCCAGATGTAGATGAATATTCTATCCACTCACTGGCTTCGAAAGGAACGCGATAAGAAATAACACTTAGGAAAGAATAATATACTTATTTTCTTTGCAGCCCCTCACCATAAACTAAAACGAGTTTTCAAATATCGATTTCTCTGTTCTGTAATCCACGTTTCCTGCAAGCTTTCTGAGATTGCAATGTACTAGGGGTTTTTTAAAGTTCGATTTCCCCCTTCCTTTCTTTTACTCCCTCACTGCTTCTCTCTCTCTTCTCACCCCCCCCCCCTTTTCCAGTGCACAAATAAATATAGAATGCTCCCATCCTCTCCCTCGCCGCTGACCCTCCCAACCTTTTCATCTGTTGGTTCCTACTTCGTGCCTCAGAAACGGAAAATAGCAGATCAGTAATTACAGATGTCACATGCGGGCCAATGAGGACAGGTGTGTTTTCAAGAGCCTTTCCTAACCACACTAGTGCATCGGACTTGAAGAACTTGGTCGCGTTGTATGCGTGGCCAAGAGTGCGCTGGAGTAGGATGTATATCAGGGGTTTTTCCTCATTTATTCCTCCGCTATGGGGTATTAGAGTGTGCACCTCAAAACGCAGTCTGCTTGAGGGCCGTGCTGCTGGTGGCGGGGAGGGGGTAGCGCGTGGAAAGGCTTGACGTAAGCAGTAGCATGGAGGTCAATCGTTGTCTTCATCAAACGAACAGATTACTGTGCGCCTCATTTTGGTGACCATTCTTACGTTCTTCTCAATCCTGAAGGGTCTGTCTTTCGATTGTATTTGCAGGAGCTTTCATATCGCCTCTCCCTTCGAAAAGGTGCACGTAAAATGCACAGAGAGAACGCGCCTGACGATCCCTAATATGACCGGAAAAGCAGATATAAACGCTTCGTGTATTCGCATGTAAAAAAGAATAAAATGTAAAACATTGTAAAAGACCTATTTTTAGGTCGTCAGGGACTGTCACTTCCTGTGGGCTGGCATCGTGAGCGCGATCTCTCCCTCGCTGCATTACCTTCCCTGACATATGGGTGAGGTCCCCTTTCCCAGCTGGGTGGACTGAAGGAAGTGTGGTGCGAGGCGCGGGTTTCGAACCAGAGCGTTCGGGTTCAGAGGCTAAAGATCTAACCACTGGACCATCCGTTTCCCAATGTAAAGCTGGACGTACAATACACGGGGGCGAACGTTCTTATGACTTGAAGAATAGCTTATGCAACCAAACGCGGTTTTTTAAAATTTTCTTTATTCCAAACGGCCATTTTGCTTACGTTATCATTATTGATTGAGTGTAGAAAAAGTAATGAAAAGCAACAGCAAAGCACAGTGCAAGTGTTTGCGAAAGCTTGAAGGATGTGGAGGGTGGGTGGGGGGTAGCTTTAACAGTTCTCTCCCCTTTGCGCCAGCTTGCGTTATGTGTGTGCGTGTCACGACTGATAGACCATGGCGGAAGGGAAAGTGGGCGGGGTGAAGACGTAGGGTGGGGTGGGGTGGGGAACTTGCAAAAATTAGATTGCTGCTTGCGTCCCGAGGTCGGCACTCGATCGATGAATTTTCCCGTTCTGACGGCACGGCGCGGTTGTCGAGCGGCTGAGTGTCGGGGAGAAAGAAGAGCTCGAAAACGGGGATTGTGGGGAAATTCCAGAAATGCGTCTTCAGGATGGCTCGGGGCTTGAACGGTTCTGGCACTCGGGGGCAACCGCAGGATCAAAAATTCCTTTTCCTCTTCTCACCCAGATCCTTGTCCCATCATTCATCCGTCTTTCTTCCCTGTACGCGCGTACATGTTCTGCACGCAGTCCTGCGGAGATGTTTCGATTAATAGCCAGATTCTGATAGTTTCCACAAGCTGACCACACCTTCCGCACGTGGCATCATCGCAATAGCGGGTTTACCGGCTGCTTCCTGTGTGCGCATTCTATTCAAACAAAATTTTAACCACCTGCAAGATATATAGGCCTATATTAATCTTGAACTGTACCTGTCTTTTTGTGGCCATATGCATGATGTTGTGCCAAGAACACAGTGAGCATCATTGGGTGTGTGATAGCGTAAAGTGTTTACTTACTTTTCTGCTATTTTTACTTTCTGTATCTCTCTTTCTCTCTCTCTCTCTCACTGTACACACGCTCGTTGAAGCATGTGCATGTGTAAAAAACGAGAAACCTGAATAGCACCTTGCATTATCGAAACATTTCAGATGAAAATCAGTCGACACGCGTATTCTCTTCAATTAAAAGATGCCCGCGAGAGTCTACTTGACATTTCATTGGCTGCCACAACAGACTTTAGTTTCTCCATCCAGAAAGAAGCTGTTGTTCTCTTCTACAAATTAAATCGTACTGTATTTCTTTCAAGCAATCGCTATGTAATAGGAAGCAATCTTTACAGTAACCCCACTTGCAATTTGTTTCTTCAGGGCACCAATTTTTCCTTTGGAGGGGAAGATTTCCTTTACAAAGATATCAAGCAATTCTTTATTTCCTATAAAAGGGAAATGTGTGTGTCCACAACTGTACAATAGCAACATAGCAACCAAGAACACAGGTTTGCATCTTTGGGCTTTCGGCTAGTTTTGGCTGGTTTTGGTTAGTTTTGGCGGGAACGCGCATGGCCACAGGAAACAAGAAAACCTAGTGACGGGATGACTTGAAGAGTCTACGTCGATTGGTTAATTCTCCGGAATTTCTGGTCAAATCATGGATACCATCAGAACCCAGTTCTTAATCGAAACGTATCGTCCCGCCATAGGTCTAGGGGGATGAGGGGGTGTTGTGGGGACTGGGCGGAGGGAGGAACTGCAACGCCCAGCGCCCTTCCGCCGCTGGAGGTGGTACTTCCCGTGTCGATGACGTCATCGAAAGGCGTCTGCTTGCGAGTTCGCCAGTAGTCTCCCCTTGACGTAGGAGAACGTAGGTGTTTACACAGCTCGTCACGGGAACAAAAGACATGGTGACGGTGTCCTTGGCAACGCCAGCACGTTGCTCTCTCTTGAAGCACACCGTGTACCGGGCGGCTTCTTATTCCACTTCAATAATCCAATACTTTTGGGATGGCACTGGCTTTTTCTTAAATTTTATTTTGAAATCGAATATCTTGCAAGCTGTTTGGTTTTTTTAAAAATTATTATTGATGGCACCAAATCTAGTTAAGATCTTTCTCCTTACTACATGTAGTTTTCAGTCTTATAAAACATTTTTAATTTTAAAAGCTTTCGCGCACTCCTCTCTAAACCCCTTTTTTCATCCTAACCCTTCTTTCTATCCCCATTGGCATTTCGACCTTCATGCAGTAAAAACGACCTCGTGGGCTTGCTGACTTGATGAACATTGGAAAGATACGTCTTTGTGACGGAGTGGACACGTCCTGACCTCTTGATGAAATTCTTTCTTCCTGTTCGTGAACTGGCGACACCTTTTGAGAAATCGAGAGAAAAAGAATTGTTCTGCGGAGCTTTCAGTTGCACAAAGCTTCGTTGCTATTTTTTTAAATTTGCAAGTAACGAGAGAGAAAATTCTAAAATGGCGTCCGGAAGTGGAGAGTTAAAGTATTGTTTATTTTCTCTTTTTGTTAGCCCATAGGGTTGGGAAGTCATTAAATTCGGTAGAAAATTGCCACTGTACTACTAGGCCCGAAGCAGATTCGAGATAACGATAATCGAGTTCGCGGTAAAAAGTTTTCGGCCATTACGAACCACGTGACTGATGAGGAAAGCTAGTAAGTCCTCCTTTCCTGTGATGAAATCTTCTAAAGCAAACAAACTACAAACAAACACAAAGTCTCCCGCTTTCCTAGTAGCCGGGGACGACCTTTGGGCAATCTGTGTCGAGGCCTAGTTCCATAGTCACAGGCGAAGTCAGCCAGTAATTTACCAGCTGGACGGAGCTGTAGAGTCCCAAGGTCTATGTCTGGGCGAGTTGCACGAGAGGACTTACCTACTGCGTCCGTAAAACTGATCACCGACCTGTTCAGTCGCCGTGTTACAGCCCAGCTGCTGACACGGGCCAAAGTGACACCCCACAAACCAAACCAACCTGTTCAACCGATGTCGTTTGCATGGTCTTTACTAGCGCAGAACACGGGAATGTTCATGCAAACGACTCCAGACGTTTATCTCCCAAGATTTTTTCCACCCCCAACCTCACCACCCGCTCCAACTTTCCTCCCCATCTGCGAAGTTTGGAAGAACCCAGCCCTGCTTTATATCGCCTGTAACTCTAACGACTGGCAACAAGTTAGAGCTGAAGATCCCTTTGATCAGCGCTTCACTTGAAAAGATGTTCTCCTTGTCGAGCAGCTAAGCATGCTCCGAGATACTTTGCTTTTATGGTTTTTGTCCCGTGATGAAAGATACGCAGAGAAGCTGGCAGCACGCATCTCTCTCCCTCTCTCTCTCTCTCTCTGTGCCTTCTTGCCCATCCTTTCATTTCTTCCTCTCTCTCTCTCTGTGCCTTCTTGTCCATCCTTTCATTTCTTCCATCGTTCCTGTCTCCCAGTCCATTTCTCATTCTCTTTCAGTCGGTGCGTTCACGCTTGGACCTGTGTGGAAATTTGCGTCTGTGTGCAAAAATTTTAAAAAAAAGGGTGATGGGTGAGAGTGGCAAAGGAAGACCAAATGCCAGAGGAACAGAGGGCAGTGGAGAAAGATAAACAGTGGAGCACGCACGCGCGCGCTAGCACGAGAGAAAGAGGAGAGAGACAAACAGCCCGTCACCACAGACGGGGTATCCGGGAAGCAGCAGTCACAGTGTAGCCGGCAGTTTGTCAAACACTCGTTCGATGAAGAAGAATCTATTTACCTTACGGTGAAACCGCGCTTATCGTCGGCAGCAATATGAAAGCAGAGCGCCGGTCTTGATTGTCTAGCGCGTAAACGTTGAAGCACGAGCTCTGCGTCTCTTTGATCTGCAGAAGAAACAGACGCAAACTCAGAAGGAGGCTTCTTAACTTGTTCGGATTTGCCAGTTGCTGTGCAGGGGACGCAACCAAATCGCTATTTCCGGGAGGTATTAGTAGGAAATTAAACATCGGAGAGTGAAACAGATGCGAAAATGATTCTTGGATGTCAAGTCGACTTTTGTCGCGTATGTACCGCAAACTCACTCCTTCCACAATTTGGGGGGGGGGGGCAACAGATGACCTCAGCATCTTAGCTATAGTTAGCTAATTGTTTCGACTTGGTCAGTACAGTCCTGTACTAAACCGGGTCAGACTCTTCCGCGAGACAGAGATCCCAAGCGCTTGTAGAACTGTAAACAGAAAAAAAACATGTACACACCTCATATCAACACTTTCTGCCAACGCCCACGACTGTTTCGTTTTCGATTGGTCACGACGATGGGAAATCTTGCCTAACTTGACAGCGCCGTTTACAGATGTTTTCGAGGGATCGATAGACGACTGACAATTTTTTTGCGGAAACCCCGGTTTCATCTTGTTTATTTGATGTAATAGTAACAATAATTGTTTTCAAGCTATCTGCGAACTGGGGCTTGGGGGCTTGGCATCCCAATGACATTTTATTTGGCAAGTCATATTTGTAATGTCACCAGAATGACAGCCCCTGCTTAGGAAGTGACCTTATACATGACAGGAAGCGACCTTATACATGCGGGAGGTGTATTACGCATGCGCACTGAAACAAAGTCAGCGGAGAATTGTCTCATCACGCTGGACAGGATGTCGAGGACTTGTGGTAATGCTATCTTTGCCTGCAGGAAGCGATTTGATTGTAAGGCTGTACAAGACTGCAAAGCATTGCGGTGATCGATCATGTTATGGTAATGTTTGACGTCAGAAGAGGACAGGATTATACGGCTAGGCAGGACTCTCAGCTACCACACTACCAAGGGGTGCTAACGGGGGCTGTGATCGTACAGTCACAGATAAGACGCAACTGTTTTTTAAACGTGTATTTAAAAGATACACAAAAAGGGCAAACACAAACTTTTCAGAACAAATGCATGATTCAGCGTTGCAACCCAGAATGGAGACGGGATGTAAAGAGAGAGAGAGAGAGAAAGAGAAGGTACATTTTGGTAGGCAGTTATTTGACTCCAATAAACGCGAAGCAAAGAACAGTCAAGATAGTCTTCGGACTCAGCTTTCACTGCAGAATGGAATAATCACAGCACGTTTACTGTTTGAAACTAACAAGTTCATAAATGTGACGGTAATTTCAGAAGGTTGTAAAATAAACACAGATTAAAAAATTCTCTCGCGCTGCATTCCATATGCCTTTATAGGCCTAAGATAAAACACAGCGCATTGCTGCATCTTTTCTCTTAATGATTTGAAACTAACTCAAAGATGAAAAATAAAAGACACTGCATTGCGGTATCTTTTATTTCTTGATGATTTGACGTCAACTCAGAGCAAAACCGACCAAGCGCTCAAAATATTCAAATATTATCAAAGTGCCACAAGGCATAGGCAAGCAGTCAGAGGGAGGGAGGGTGAAGGAATCCTAATTAGGTATAACTGGGGTGGGTGGGGGAAGCACAAAGAGGTGAACATTCTGCCCCTAAATGGTCCTCAAAGTAAAGCCTTACCCAAAATGCATCTGACCCCCAGTGCACTTCCTTAGGGGTCAAGCAGCAGCAGAAATCGATGCGGCGTGATCAGAAGTCCGTTATCGCCATTGAACGCAGCTTTGGGCGGAAGCTTGGAAGACAGAACGGATGACAAACGACTTTTTTTTTTAATATCGAGGGGGAAAAAAACTTATCGAAGTCAGCCACGCAGATATAATGGGCATTGTCCCGACCGTGGAGAATGGGATTTCGCAAGTCACGAGGTGCGTGCGGATATAGACAAAAGAGCTCTTTCCAAGGTCGCATCATCCACCTCATTACCTTTAATAAAAAGGGACATTACGCGTTTTCATTTTTAATCCTCTTTCTGTGGCCTGTGGTCTTGTTCTGTTTTGCTAGCGCTTGCAGTGCTTTCCGTAACGTTTGTCTTGATTTCCCCTGGGAAAATGCGCATTTTTCCCGCCTGGCAGGGTTTCCGTGTTTCATTATTTAGTTTTGGATTAGTTTTAAGTTTTAGTTTTGTTTAGTTATTTAAGCTCATTTCGTCACTGCAGGAAGACCTCCACTCTTATAGGTCGTGAGATGTGTTCACTGCCGGTATTAAATCGAAAACTTTTTAAAAATTTTCTTGTGTAATTTTCTAAGCCGCTACTAATATCTTTGTATTTCCTCATTTTTGTCTGAGTCATCATATCTGGTACATATGAAATAAACGGTAAAAAGAAAAAAAGGATGCAGTTGTATTAGAACTATGCAGTGTCTAACATTTACATCCCTTTCACGCATAAACAAAGCTATTTTAGACCGTACCTCTATAGTTATACGATTTTTTGTTGTAAATACAAGCGTGCGACACTGGTAACCTTCCTGAGTTTGTAGAACACCAAAGAGACTTTCTTATTTTTTTGTCCAAAGAAGCTTGGGGATTTTTTCCCCCTTTCATCAGCGCTTCAGGCTAGAAAGTGTTGGCAAGAGTTTGCGGGCAGAACGGTTGTAAAGCATCGTCCCTGTGTCTTGTGGGTGATAAAATGTCCGTAGATAACTTCAGGAAAGCTATGTTTAAAAACAAATGAGACCTGATCTTAATGACAGCAGAACTGTCGGGTGGTACAGGAAAAGAAAGTTGAACTGTTTGCTGAAAACTTCCTTTTTTCCAGTTTAGCTCTGATTACAGTCGAGGGAAGAGATGTGACGCGAAAAGGTTTACAACTGACGTAAGCCTTAGAGGCTGGATGGTTCCAAGGGATAGGGAAGGGTGGTGGGCTGATTTGAGGGAAGGGACTGGGGTCGTCAAACTGTGGGTGGCGGACTTACGGTCCTTGGCCTTTTCAAGAACCCGTCTGCTGACGTCATGTGCGCAGGAGTATGGGGACTCATCACTTCGTTGGGTACGCATCAAGCCTGAAGGTGGGGTGACGCGATGCAGTTTTTGTGTGTGCATACATACACATTGTGTGTGAATGAGAGAAAGAAAGTCAGACAGACAGGGAGAGTTTTGAGAGAACATGAGTAAGTGATGGGAGGAGTTTGAGGGACGAATCTAGGAGAAGCATATGAAAGACTGAACGGGAACCCCTTCGCGTTTGCGCATGTTTACACACATGCGCGCACAAGTTCGCATTGACACCGCTGTACAGTCTTTTCCAAGCCGCTGGCCATAAGGTCTGTCAGGCGTACACTTTCAATCCGTTGTATTGGCTTTCCCCACACGCTGCCGGTCGAAGATTCCAATGACGTCACAGCAGACCCGCACTTCCAGCCCTTTAAACAACCTAATGAAGCACGTCACTTTTTTTTCGCTGCGTTTGCCCCAAAGCGCACACAATGACCTACCGCAGAGTATTCACGCACGGAAGGGGGTACAAGAGGGCGTAACAGGGGGGGGGGGGGCAGAAATGGGGGCCCAGACGAGACACTTAGGGGGAAGTAATTTTCGTCTAGCAGATCAACAGCGCCATCTCTGGGCCGATGCGTGCCGCCCTGATTTTTATTTTCCAACCCTACTTTGAAAGACTCAAAACCCCCCTCCGTTGGCCACGGTTGACTACCCTGGGTTAGATTTCTAAGGGAGATAAGTGGTGGGTGGCCAGGGAGAGTAGCGTCCCTTTAACGAGTTGCCCAGGTTCAAAGTGCGCCGAAACTAAAAGTAGCAGACAGCGGGCAGGAATGAAAACTTTGTCGTGGTTCCACTGATTGCGAAGACAGACGACGTTGTTCTGTTTAAAGGTTCAGTTATGTCTGAGGACAGCACCTGGTAACTGACTCTTCAGCGGCTCTGAAAAACCGAGGAATGGAAATGGAAGCATCTCCACTGCGATACGAGAGGTGGCTTCACTTCCATAGATTTGCCAACAGGCTTTTCAGAAGCCCTTGTTTTTTGAGTGTTTTCTGCAGACAATCTTCTTAATATCGCTTGGTCTCCCGTACTCGAGGATGATGTATTAATATGATATCACCATGTAAGCAGTACTTACTGCACGATGAAAACGACGACCACCACCAACACCACCGTATGTATCAGAGGTAAGAAGAACAAGTGGACGACAATGGCTTTGAGGAAAATGACGAGGGCAGAACGTGTTCTTTGCGACTGCACGTGGCAAACATTCGTTTCTGGGCCAGGGACGCAAACATTATCTGCCATCGCCGTTAGGTCGGGTCCCCGGCTGCCGACCCGCTGAAGCATTTAACTCGTTGCGGTCGAGTGCATCCTGGTGATGCAGTGACTACAAACCCTTGGCTCCCACAGCTACGTTAGGACTGTTAGTATACGTGTATAGTATAGGGGGATGGGGGCTAGAGGTCGAGGGAGAAAGGTTCTTCGTGTTCCCGGCCAAGGAACCTGGGAACTTTTCTGTCTTTGAAAGATTTCTTGCGGTAAGTTCCACAGGAAGAAAATGACTGTGAAAGTGCAATTAGAATTTTGTTATCGTTCCGAGCGATTAATGCTCCAGCACCTGCCGTCGTTAGATCGCAGCTACACGCCACGGGTGGCGTATCTTTTTAAAACAGGCGGCTGGATGTCGTCTGGGACCACACGTAAGCAAACACGCGGACAGTTCCTGCCTGTTTACTGAGAGGGACCGGCAAAGCTTTTAAAACTCAACTGTGATCTAAGGTTGGACGAAAACTGGTACGTCAGGCACTTCGCTGTAACTGCAGTGTGTCGGCAGCTCGCCTGCTAAGAACGCCACCGCCCACGCAATCCTCTATCCAACCGTTAAAATTGGTCCAAACGGAGCCGACCCGATACCGGCAGCCGACGCTTCGTGAGGCCAGTAAGGGCCGCGCAGTTAGGGGTGTTTGCAGAAAATGTTGATTTGACACGTTTCTAATGTGTGCGCATTTTTTAAAGCTTCTACCTGCACATGGAATCTGTTTTGTCTCACGCAGTCATCAGGTGCGGATAAATACAATAATGCACGGGTTTCTTGCCATCGGGACGTGCATTCGCGTTCTGATTAACAGTCGCGGTCCTATGCAAGCGGCAAGTTTCACTTTCTCGGCAGCAGAAGTATCTGGTGGTTGGTCTGCAGTTAGTTCCGACGTGAATCCGTTACCATATCGCTTCAACGCCAGCGACTGGCTGCAGATAGACTCCTTGCATTGTCAGCATTGCTGATCAGCTGTGGTAAGACAACGGCTGTGTTTTAGAAAAAAAAAAGCTTTTGTGCTGCAAGGCTTGTTCAGTTTCAGATTTTTTATGCATACTCAGCGATGTGTTTTCTTTGTCCACACACAGCTTTTGCTTGCACGTGCAAGTAAGACACAGATTCCCTATACTGTAGAATGTTTGACCATTGACCTTATACTTAAAACATCCCTTTTTTGGGTGGGGGGGGGCGCATCAGCAGTTAGGTGAGCGAATGAGAGCGAGAGAGACATGGGGGGGGGGAGGAAGGAAACTTGAGCAGGATTTTTTTGGTAGTTTACAGAATCTTATTAGAATAAAACCCTTGTAAATAAAAAGCACACATCTCTGTCATCTGCATTATATTATTCGCCCTGTTTAGGCGTAGCCAGAGAAAAAAATAAACTAACACGAGTTTTCATTGCTGGCGTCTACAACAAGGTAACACCAAATGTGCATTAATAAACAGATATGGAGGCATTAATAAACAACGACAGTGCGGCATTAATAAAGAGCGACAGTGAGGCATGAACAATATATATGGCGCCGCAAACAGGATAGATCAGCCAGCGCGCATGCGTGACGCTCTGTAATCTGCTCGTGCTGAAAAGTTTGTGATGCTTTCAAGGAGAGAAATCTTGGTCTTGTAGTCTTAACGCTTCAGCCATCAGACGTAGATATCCACGGCATGTGGGTGGGCCGGAATCACGTAGCGGCTGGAATACGTTTCTCGACGTCTGCCGTCTTCGTTCCTGCAGCGGGATGCAAAACGTTTGCACGCTGCACGTTGCACAGCGCCCGCCATCTCGCGTTCCCTGCAGACGCGAGACGCGATCAATAGCCGAACGGCGACGCTGGGTCTCGCGAGATCTCGTCCGAACGGTGTTTGAACACCAAACAACGGCGGGAAACCAAACCCACCCTTCCATGATGTCACACAAAACGTTCTTCTCGAAAAACCAGCCAGCGAAGGTCATCGCTCTCGTCTGAAAGGTGTTGGGTGGGGTGCGGGAGGGATGGCGAATGAAGGTATGATGCGTGTGGGACGGGGAGCTGTTGGAGGGGTGGCTGGGTGGAGGTTAAGCAGCCTCGTGCCTCTGTCTGGCAGCAGTAACCAAACCGCTCCCGGAATGATGGCCTGATGCGATGTGACATGTTTTCCGACAGTCCTGACATTTAAGGAGTTTTCGTCAGTTCTGGCAACTGTTCGTGTTTACACGCAGTCTACAGGGTGCAGGGGAGCCAGTCGCAGAGGGGTAGGACTGTAAAGCCGTGTCGAGGGAAAAGCGTAGTGAACGGGGGTAATGAGGGGGGAGGAAGGGTAGTAGTTGGTTGTAGGTATAGGGGAAGGTAAGGGTAGAGGGGTGGAGGAACCTGACGTGTGGGTTGGGATGCGAGCGAGTGGTTGAGGGTTGAATGGCTTGTGATGCGGAGGTGATGTAGTGGTTAGATGGACGGGGTGAGCACGCACATGCAGCACACACAGCATGCACATACAGCACGCACAGCATACACATACTTAAAGGTGTCTTACATAAGGACATACAATAAAAGAGATACAAGGAAGCCGTGTTCGGGCAGGTTGGCTTTAAGTAGTTAGTAATAACCATAGTGCTGGGACTGCCAGACCTCACACGAAAAGCGAAGTCCCCCAAGAGTGTTATGAACAGCTTAGAAGAGGGACGGTTGGCGGGCAGACCTGGAATCAGGGGAGAGAAGCGAGCACATTCGGCATGCCGAGCCGACATCTGACACAAGCAGGAGACTGGAGAACTCCAGCCAGCCACCAGCCGCACGTCATGCCGGACCGCAATGAATCTTGGGCGCAGACCACAGTTCTCGCGTAGATTAAAGGGGGACGTGGGGGTGGAGGTATGGGGGGGGGGGCTAGATTTATTTCAGGTTTTGTGAAGCGATTTACTAGCCGCGGAGGCAGGTCTGCACGAAACTCCAGACATTCTTCCCGAGGAAGCAGAGGGCGCTAAAGTGAGCGACAGGAACGTGCCAGGACATGCCACTGCCTCAGACTCTTGTCAGTTCCAAGTCTGCGAGCCGTGGATCTATAGTCTGGCAGCTGCAGTTGTCTCCCCGCTGACCGACGACTTACCTCCACTTCCTCACCCCCTCCCCCTTTTTTTGGACTCGGATTCCCTCCCCATCCTCCTTTTCGCGAGCGTGGGCGACCGCTGCAACCGGAAGGTACCGCAGCCGTCAACTACAAACTGCGTTGCGGAGTGTACCATGTAAGGACTCTGCCGTTGAGGGTTTATCACGTGACCACTAGGATCGCGGGATCCTTCGATGCTGTCTGTGTAAGTCTGTGGTTGAGTGTGCGAAAGGGTCTTTCTGCTGTACCTATGATACACGTCTTTGCTGCTTCTCATACCAGCGGCGACAGCAGAATCTGATGTCCTTTCCTGTAGCCCTTGAAACGATAAAGAGATTCTCCTATGATTTTATAGAGCCATTTCATTCACGGCTGCGAGTGTGTGCGTGCGCGTGTGCGTGCGTGCCTGCGTACGCTAAAGCAGCGTTAGAGGGAGAAAAATGGCAGCCATCACAGTCCACACAGCGGTGTAGTGACCAATGAGAACACTGGGACGGAAAGCCAAGATGTGAACATTGATGCAATCCGCCCCAGGACCGAACAGAACAGACACTTTATCGTATGGAAAGCGATATACCGTCATGCAGCCTGGCCCATGAGCCTTGTACAGTTCGATTCGTGGCAATTTATCAAATTTTAATTTCCCTCTGTGCTGCTGTTGTTGTACCGGACGGAGCAAGGACCCGGGCATGCAATGAATCATGTCGATTTGAAGCGCCGGAGAACAGTGCAAATTAGTTCACCTGAACGAGTGCAAAGGTTCATTACTCGTTTCGTCGATTGGAGGAAGGAAATGTCGGCAGGGAACTGCGTTCATCTTAAGCTTCAGCTACACTTCTGCCATCTCTCGGCGCCTCCCCACTAATTTCCGTAGTGTTGGGTTCTCGGATGGTGTATGCTTTTTTGTTGTTGGCGCGTGTGGAGGGGTGGGGGAAAGGATTGTCTGCCATAACGGATGTGTGTGTGTGTGTGTCCACAGTGTATGTGTGCGCGCGCATGCCTGCCTGTAATACACGTGATCCACAACTGCAGCATTCTGTGTCTCGTGTGCGTCTGCGCTTGTGACGAACGATCCCATCCATGATCAAGGTTCTCGTTTTCCTTCTGTTGCGTGCTGTGATGGAGAACCGAGAAAAGAACCTATAAATATTTAAATTATTGCCTCGTCTACGAGACGTACCAGTTAAAAGCATCGAAACAATTTGAGCATTTTGCTCCCTCCGTTTCAAGCGAAGGCTGAGAAAAACCGAAACTTCTTGCTGGCTATCTGAGCTAAAAAGACATGTCAGCAATCATGCTGACAGTATGGCATTGCTGAAGGAAGACCGCACTGCGCATGTCGGTCGCAGAGTCTAAACGAGGCTGCACACCCCCGTCGACTAGCAAGGTCAAGTTTGGACTGGGAGAACTGGACAGTGAGACACTGAGCAGCATTGCTGACCGCGCACCTCTTGTCAAGAACACTGACGGCAGTAGGGAGGGAGTGCAGACCTGTGGCTTTTTGTCCTCCGCCCGTCTTTCTTCTCGCTTTGAATCTTTGGGTGGTCGGGTGGCTGAGTGCTCATACCCGAACAACGCGCCGTGAATGGTGTCGTCTGTTTTTTCAGCTGATAGGGACCGACTTTTCGGGTCGTGGTTAAACGAATGTGGGACGCGTTTTACCGAAGCAGACCTTTCGAATGCGAGTTCTTCCATTGTCTTGTCACGCTTTGAATCGTAGAGAGAGAAAGAGGGAGAGTGCCCCTTCATCAATTAAAGGGGTTATGGTCGTCTGGATCTTAAAGTTTCTAACCTAAGGCAGTTATTCTTTGCCCGTTACCCACCATACCGTTACCCTCACAGCTTCCGCTTTCCGCGATCTGGCAAGTATTAGAAATGAGCAGCTGCAGCTATAATACAGACCTGCAGAAGACGCAAATGTTTCGTTATTTCTCATCAGTTGGATTTGTCATGTCAGACTTGGCTTTTGTTGTTGTTGTTGTTGTTTAGAGAATCTTGTACTATATTTCTTGTTGAATATTATACTGTCCCTTCCAAAAGAGCTATTTTAAAAAAATATGCGAACGTCTGCTTTAAATGTGTGCCCGCGTAGTGGATGTACGGGGGTAGGAGGGAAAAATTGAGACAAAACGTTTAAATATCATCGTAATTTTATTGGTTTTGTAGAAAATCAAAAAAGGGGATTTAATTAAAAGAAAATTATGGTTATGTACAGATCATCTGTAGTTTACCAACCAACCAAATTCACAAGTTAAAGATTTGGTATCCAGAGCAAATACATGGGATTTGTGTCCTTAAATTTGTTTGGCGAACGAGCGCATGCGCAGAGAAATAAATCAGCTAATACTTTCTTGACCTGAAGCCAACATTTAACTCCCGTAATCCGTTCGATGACACGGTGTGAAAGCCACCTGAGGGACAGTGGAGAGAAGGGGTGGTGGTAGAGGAAGGGAGGCGAAGGCATTCCTTAACTAAGTACTCAGTTTATGGAGAGCAAGCGCTCAAACGCCACGAGATAAAGACGGTTTATTGGCTGGTAATGCGCGCAGTACAGTCGCGAGCCATCGCAGCGGTACCAACAAGCTGCCGGTGGGTTAGGTGGGGGCAGGGGGTGGGGGGAAAGGTTTGCTGGTGGGAAAAGGTAAAAAGGAGGAGGTAGTCACGTGGGTGTTGGAGAAACACTTTCAGCGATCAGGTGTACCGGGGTCCTTGCTCGCCGTTCGCAAAGGTGTGGAAGTGATGGACGGGCCTGTTGGGTGTGCCAGCCTCAGCGGCTGGCAGTCGGCGGAAAGAGAGAAGCGCCATTGTTGCCCAGCTTTCACCTGTGTCTGCTCAGGTTTTGAGGCGAAAGACCTACCTGGAAGACTTGTCTGGAGTGCTTTACCTGCGGCGCTGATGAGATGTGTGTTCAGACTGAAAAAAAGATGAGCACTGGGGATCTCCCACCCTCCCAAGAGCTGTCGTGTGATTAAGTACCTGTGTACGAGAGTGTGAGGACGGAGAGAGAGAGAAAGTGAAAGTAGATGTAGAGGAGAAAGAGAGGTGAAAGGAAAGTAGAAAAAACAGGCAGTAGGATGTAAACCCCGCACGATATATATCACGCTGATCATCCCTCCTTCTCTCCCTCCCGTACATATTCTTCTGTCTCTCTTGTCTTACTGTTTCTCACACGCTATCCTTTTAAAGTTTAAAAAACTGCACGAATGTCACGCATACCTAAAGACCATACATCCAATAACCGACGTACAACTCTAAAACACTCAGACGCATAGTTACACAGTCTTATAATCACACACATGGACTCCCGGTTACGTACCCAAATTCACACATATACACGTACTAACAAATAATCACAAGATCACACACCCTCAGTCACACACGCACGCACAGGCGAAGAATCTCGGCCGATCTCCCGTCTTATTTGCTCTCTCGCTCAGTCGATGTCTTCGGAATAAACAGGCTTTTAAATCACTTCTTGCGAAAATCGATTGGGTTGAAGCATCGTAGGGTATGGCCTTGAGAGTGTGCTGGGGGCAGAGGGGCGGATTGCAGAGAAATATGCATGATACATCTTCGCCCTTGATGCACGATCTTCCCAAAATCTTTTTGTCACACCTGCCTTTTTCTTTCTTTCTTTCTTTCTTTCTTTCTTTCTTTCTTTCTTTCTTTCTTTCAAAACTTGCTTCTGTACGTACTATCCTAAGGCACACCCCACCACCACACGCAAATAACGAACATTCATCAGTTCGGCGTTGTGCAGTTACGAGACACCCGGCCAGACAGCAAATACAAAACCGTGTGATATACTCAGCACCAAGCGCTTGAGGGCTGTCTGCATCTCCCTCCTGCAGCCAGCCTTCCCGGGCGTTTGGAATGCTTTCCCTTGTTGCTTCGCGGAGCTAGGCACGCGCATGACGTCGCCCATTGATGAACTGGCGGTGGGTGGAAAATGACGAACTGCAAACGATGGCACGAAGATAGAGAGCGAAGTCTGAGCGACAGAACGATGCTGCCGAATGCATGTCATGCGTTTGAAATATGATTCAGCACCCCTCTCCCTCTCACTTCGTTTTCCGAAGTCTGAAAACCCGAAGGGCACATTCAGTTGACCCAACTTGCAGAACTGGTGGGAGGTTGGGAATGAGGCTTGTTGTAGATGCCGTAGAGGCAGACATGATGGAGATCGAAATTTACATAGTTATCGTGCCAGGGATGGTTTTTGGCCCTTTTCGCGTTGGAATGAGAAAGATAATTAAGATTCTTTCTTGGTACTTAGACACATTCTGCCCTAAAACCTCTCTGTAACGCCTTCCCACCTTCTTCTTCTGTTTATTTTTCAACATTACACCCTGAAGCCTTTATTTCTCGCTTTTCTCCTCTCTTTAATCTCTCGGGGACGCACACATGCACACATACGCGCGCGCACGCACACTGACGCACGCACGTATATACATGCACAGATATGCACACACGCACGCATTCGCACACGTTTTCTCGCGTTTCACTGTGTCCTTTGTGTTTTTCTACACCCCTAGGCCCACCCTTACCCCTTCCCCATATACACCCTCGCTCTAGCCTGCTTTCAATAAACGGCAGCATGTTTATAACATCACAGAATTTTCGGTATCTTTCTCATTCCTCTTCCATTCGTTTCTAGACAGAAACAAAAAGGAAAGAGAACAACAAAACAGGACAATATCATATTACAAACTCGATTGATTTGCTTCTTTCTCATTAGCATTAACACGCATCTCCAGCCTCCCACCGGCCTTTGCCCGAAGACCGGGTTTTCAAACGCAGCGTAATTAATGTGAGGTGCCCATACGTTATCTTTGATGTGTTCATCCCTTTCGCTTGTGTTGCGATAGGACCCATAAACGTCATGTTCTACAGTTATCATATATAATCATAGAGCGCTAAGGATGCAATGTCCGTTTTGGGTTCCCCAGACGCCACGGCTATCAGTTAATAGCCGTATCCTTGCACTTCGGCTTCTTTCGTAATCATCTTGCTCTAAGCTTCCTCGTCCTTTTTTCTTCGTATGTTCGTAGATACGGATTACATCCGTCTTTCATTTCTTGAAGTGCGTGCGCATGTAGATTAAGCTGAGAGCCCTCTCAATTTTCCGAAAGGTTACAAGAACCAAACTGTGAGGGTTTCTCTTATCGACGGCATGTGTCAGTGTGGTACGTTTGAAGTTGTTTCCGCTCTTTCTGCCGTGCTGCCATGACAGTCACGTGACGTGTGAATGGGAACCATCTTTTGCCGCCTTCACTGAGCAAGATGAAGAGTGGCTGCTGTTTATTCTTTGGTTAGATAACATAAAAGCGAGGCGGGCCTCTCTCTTTCTTTCTCTGCGCCCTATCCCCCGTTTTCGTCAAAGACCAGAGTTGTGCCGTGCGCAATTTTATTAGCGTTCTATGTCCGGAGTCTCGGAGGAGTGCGTGGAGAGGAAGTTAAGTCTCATTCATTTTGGCGATGATAAAAATCACCTGGTGTATGGCACTGACGAAAAAGGAAGCATAAAAACGGTTGCAGGGGACCCTTTGGTGAGTTTTGTGAAGCCCCCGGGACGGTCCGTAGCTGCAGAGTAAAAGATGGCCGCCAAACTTTCAAGATGGCGAACTTCTGATAGGAAGATCTCCCGGGTACGAGATTTGTGATCCTATTAATGTGGCCATAGTCTGGCGCGCTTTCGTCAGCGGAAACAACGGGGAGGTGGGAATACCGTATGAAGGCAAAGGAGTAGGGGACACAGACATAAACGGACATCACTGTCCTCTACCTATTGCTGTTTGTTTTTAAATTTTAAATGGCGTTTGGATAGACCGAACATCTTCTACAACTGTACATTGAAAAAGGGATAAAACTGAGTTTTAGACTCGCTTTGGCGCACTCTTTTTGCAAGTTTAACGACCTTGTTTTCTGGGAGCGAAATTTGGCCAGTTCTTGTGCTGCTGCCACGTTTGCGATGTCCAAGAGAGGGGTCATAATAAATCCCCCCTCCTCCTTCCCCATTCCCCATTTAGCTTTCATCTTTCAATACGTCCATCAGGGTTTTCTGGCAGTCTTCCTCATTCTGTGGTGGATGTGTCCGTGTATTCGTCTTGTAAAGATCAGTTGTCCAATACGTCATTTGTATTATTCTAATTTTTATCTTTGATATTTTTATCTTCTCATATCCTTTTTTTCTCTTTCCTTCTTTTTTCCAGCCCTGCTCACCTTTATCGGTCCCTACTCCTCTCTCCCCACCCCTTTCTTTGATATGGTCATTCCTAGCATGGTTTCTATACCTGACCACGTAGAACGTGGGAAACATCGTATTCAGGGTTTGTTTTATGATCTTGTCTGCTGCAGGTGACCTGCCCAACCCCCGCATCGTGGAGCACCCCACTGACGACTACGTGGCCAAAAACGAGCCGGCCAAGCTAAACTGCAAAGCGGAAGGCGACCCCCCGCCCACCATCACGTGGTACCGGAACGGCGAGCGCGTGCAGACGGCCGCCGATAGTCCCTCGTCGCACCGGATGCTGCTGAACAGCGGCCAGCTCTTCTTCCTGCGCATCATCCACAACAAGAACGCCAAGCCCGACGTGGGCGTGTACTACTGCAACGCAACCAACATCCACGGCAGCGCCATCAGCAACAACGCCACGCTGCAGCTGGCGGGTGAGCGCTCGCACGCACCCATCCACCCAGCAACCCACGCGCTCTTAAATACAGTGGTACCTCGATTAACGACGGTAATCCATTCCAGGTTGGGCGTTATTCAGATCTGTCGTTAATCAAAGCGCTTTCGCTAATCAACGCATGCGTCGTTCAAAAAAGATCGACATTTTCCCGCTGCGAATGCCCGGCGTTAAACAAGTGCGTCGCTAAGTATGGCAGTCGTTAGTTGAGGTACCACAGTAATTTTTTTCCAGTTCAAAACTGTTTCACCTGTCCCTATCAAAAGCAGAAAGAAAAGTCCGGATTCGGATTTAGCGTGGACCTAGTCATTGTATCGCATAGTCTACCGTATTGCATCTAATCCATTCTGTTAGTGTTCTTAAAGCTTACTTGTTCTTCTTATGTTCAGTTTTTTTCTTTGTTCTTTTTCCTCCTCTTCGTTGACATCCTAATCATCATCGTTCCTTCTTTTCCTCTTCTTCATTCTTTACTTCTCTTCCTCTGTTCTCTCTTCCCCTCCTTTCTCATTGGCCTTTCTTTTCCTCCTTTCCTTTTCATTCTCCTCTAGCACCGTCATCTAGTTTTTGTTATTGTTCTTTTCTGTTGTGCGTGTGTGTAGGGGGGAGGGGGAAGTGAGTAGGGGGAGGAGAAAGTAGCAGGATTTGATGTTCGACTCCTTACAGACTGAAAGATACACGAGAACTTGAAGGTTAGAGGTTGTGTTGTCTTTTCCGATGGGGTCCAGGCCTTTGAGCCCTAGCTGTTAGCTCTTGCTTGCTGGGTCCTGGCAGGCATCTCAGAGTTCCCTTACTTACATCAATAGTCTCCAGATTTTCGTTTTGTTACGACAACACGCTCCAGACAAACTCCCGGGCCTGACCGCTGTCACCTGTCCCTGGAACCTGCTGTGTTGTTCTTTCGCTAGAGAGTTCCCACACACGCACTGTGGGATGTCTTGCTTTTGCTTAACGTCAGGCATTGTTCTCTTCTGTATCGCAAGCTGCTGCTGGTCGTAGGGCAACGCGTAATTTCCTGTGTAGGAAATAACAAAAGACATGGGCAGGTAGTGTATTCACGTCGAGACTTTAAATAGTTATAGGCCGGTCCAAGCAATAAGTTGCCGTCACGTGAATAGGAATCTTGTGGGTTAGCCCGTCCTGCAACTACTTAGAGTCGCAACGTGGATACCGCCCCAGCTTTTTGTACCCCAGCTGTCCTCGATTGGCCCGTTTTTAGTTCCAGGGCCTCTTGCGCTCGTGGCTACATTGCAAAGGAGTTGTCGTGACTCGGCTGTTTACAATATGCTCGGCAGCGCTCGTTTCTAAGGGACAAAACTCCTCGAAAAATTTCTTCCCTCGAGAAATAAAGACGTACATATATGTGCCTTAAGGATACTTGGTACGGGAACACCTTTTCCGAGTATTCCTAATGTAACCAGGAAAAGACGAACGCAGGTTGGAAGGCGAGGCAATTCTAATTCCTCTTTAGATAAATGTACACTAACATGTCCAGCGTAATGACGTCATGTTAGTCGAAGCTAATGTAGCAAGCTATCCCGACTTGCTCTGTGGCGTGGTGGTGGAGGGAGAGGAAGGGAGATTTAAATGCACAAAAGCCGCTTCCCTGCGGGGGTGAGGGAAGGGCAACATTTTTACCGTAAGAGCTGCCCATCCAGGTCAAAATGTATTTTTGTAAGGGGGAATTTTCTCCCCTTTCGTTGAAACTGCAAATTAAAATTTTGTAAGTCTTTTAGTGTCTTTACAATGCTTTGTAACCGTGTGGGTGTGGCATTCCAGAAGGCTTTTTCTGACTCTAAATGAAGCAACAACTGGAAGTATCGCTGACTTTTCGGAAGTAGGGGCCTATTGTACACTTGAAGTATTTCCTACGCGCTTCTGATCGGCTGTTCGTACGCAGTCCACACTTTAAACTGTCCACACTTTATCCTTTCATTTTGTCCGTGAGGATTTTTGTCTCTAACAAAGGTGAAAATTTCGAGTAACCATGATTCCTAGCAAAGGCCATAAGCGTGTTGTATTTTTCTTTTCGGGGTTTTTTTTCTCTCTCTCTCTCTTTACGATGGCACCTCGGTGAGTGGATGACATTTAAAGCCGCTGAGAGAGGCGCATCTCAAAAGAGTCGCTTGAAATTCGGCCCTACCTGGTGCTGTTCCTAAGTTCTATGTGTTTCTCTGTCATTCGCCAACAGAAGGCCAGATGTCGCTGCTATCTCCAGAACGAGGCTATCTCGGGAGCGAGGCTGGGTGTAGAGCTCGCGCAATCTATCAGATTTAAGGAGCGCGTGGTTGGAAGTGCAAAGGCATGTTGGGATGGTAGTTTGTGTGAGAAACACAGAAACATTATTTTGATCCTGAGTAAGAAAAGGAGGCTTCCATCCCACCCTGGCCTGTACTTTGTTAACAGTTCTGATTTTATCTGTAAACGTTTTCAATCTTGCCAAAGAAAGAAGCACTTATGCCTGAGAGATGATCAAAACGGTCGCTTTGCGGACATCCTTGTCGAAGATCTTTTTGCGGACATAGCAGGGGGTTCTTTTTTAATTTACACATTCGTAAAACGACTACCAGAGGAATTTTAAAAAAGGCGATTGAGGATATCTGAAGAAGTGAGAGACGTGGAAGAATGTCTTAAGACCAGCAGATGTTGTGGGGAAGATGGTGGTAAACCGATACGATGTGAAGAACGGGAGGAAAATGTTTATGGAGATTAATTCCACTTGGCGAAAAACAACTTCCGTAGAAACTGACAGGATTTCGTGGTAAAAGATGTCACCTTTTCTTCAGAGAGTGGAGAGAGCAAGGCAGAGCTGTGTGTGTGTGTTTGGGAGGATGTGAGGATGGGAAACAAAGACCAGGTGGGGAGGGAAAGATCTGGAGGGGAGCGAGAGAGAAAGAGGCTGGTTGAGAATGATAGGTGAGCTGGGGAAAAAACTGGCGGTGCTTTTACAATAGCTACGAAAGTGCTATTTGCTGCTGCACCTTACGTTATCGCGATAAGAGGGGGAGTTTCCTCGTAAAGTCCATACGCTGTTCTTGATGGATTGGCTGGCGCAGAGAATCCTCCAGCCCTCTCCTCGTCCCGCCGCCACGTTATCTGCGACATTCGTACGTCCCAACTCACGAACCTCGGAGAAAGAAATGCTTCTAGCCGGCTGTACAGCACACAAGGCTAGCTGATATACTACGCCGAAGAAAAGTGAAGTCAGCCCTGTATAGATAGGAGTATTTGTGGGCCCCGTATAGACAGGAATATTTGTGTGCCGCGACGAATGCTGTGGGCAAGGCGAAACACGGGAGGAACGATGTTGCGAGGGGTTTTGCAGAGGTCAAGGACGCGAGTGACGCTTGGCGGTGATGTTTAGTTAAAATGTCTGTAAAATTTACCTCGGGTGTTTACAGAAGCCAGAGGTCTAGCCGGAAGTGAGGTTCATGGAGGCAGGACGTGTGGTGGGAGAGGTCGGAGAGAGGAATATGGGGTGTGGTACAGCAAACTCCAGAACCGCTTATCACACGAGTGACTTCAATGTCATTCCAGTTCCAGAGCTGAAGCTTCTACTTCTGTGGACAGGGTAGTGTTGACGATGATAATGGGCGACAACTGTGATGACAACGACGACAGAAATGATATTGTCGTGGAGGATGGCCCAGAACTTCAGCGGCAACAGCTGTGTCTTACAGGCTGCAAAACCCACGCTGTGGGAGGGAATGTCTGATACAAAGCAGTGCTGGAGTGATTCGATATTGGCGGCAGACATACAGTCCTACCTTAGCCATCCGAAAGCCTCCCCCAGCTCTCTCGCAGAGTCTGGGTCTCTGTCAAGTCACGTGGCGTCATAGACGATGACACGTCAAAAGAGATGGCTACACCCCAGACACCGGTGTCCTGATTCGAGGTGTGAAAAAGTGCTGGGTGATATGAGACCCTTGGATCCATACGTCGGAAAGCTTATCGATCGATGAGTCGTTGCAACCGGAATACACTCGTTTGAAAAACAGAAAGTGGGAGACAACATCGGCGCCGTCTAGAACTTAACACAGACAATCCTTAATCCTGTTCCCCCCATTCCTCGCTGTTTTTCTCCCTTCCTCTTTTCTCTCCCTCATTCTTCCTCCCCGTCTGTCCGTCTCATGTTCTCGTACTCCCTCCATGACTTCTTCAGAAAAAGAGAGATAATTTTCCACCACACCATTTTCGACATCGTTTGCCGCCATGCTATTATCAGGCTAAATTAAAAGCAGCTATATCCCCCCACCCCTACTTTTCCCTTTCTCCTGCCCCTACCCTTCCCATTCCGTCTCCGACGCCCGACAGACTCTGCGAGACTTTCATTAGATCATGGGAAGCGCATATAAGTCGTCTGTAGCTTTGTTCACTAGACTTGCGAACTTTGTTCCAGTTTGTTGAATTGAACGACTTTCAGTCAAGAGAAAATTCCATTTAAAAAGACTTTTTCTGCATTTCTTGTCACACCTTTGGTGGTTTTAGACGTCAAGACTTTTGCTACCCCCTCCCCCTCCCGGCAAAAAAATGGACGAAATTTAATAACGACCAGGACGATGAGTAACCAGCGCGCATACGCAAAAGAAAGTTTAATTTCGAGAAAGAAGACATGGTAGCTGTGTGCGAAATGGTTGAATTATGGAAAACACCGGCGTGTCAGGGATGCAACAATATTGATTTTTTTGTGCTCGCCGCGTGTGTGGATCAAGGACTGTGCCCGGTAAAGCAGACAGGCCTAACCATTTTTTTAAAAGTTGTTTCTGTTCTTTGTTTTTGTCCGCCCCTTTCTCTCCTAGCAGTAATTCTGCTTGGTCTCTGTCTCTCCCCCCACCCCAACCTCCTCACCTATTTCCTGCTCCCTGGTGCCTCAGTATTACCTCCCCCCCTCTCCTACTTTATTCCTTTTTTAGTTCTTTTCCTGTCCTTTCCTCCTTCCTGTACGGCTTTAAATCTCTTTTACTCAGCCCATCTTCCAGTGTCTGGGAAAGTTGCCGTCATCACGCCATTCAGACTACAAGATTCTTATGACGAGGATAATAACGACGATAACAGTCACAACAACGCCAGCACAGTATTTTATTGAACCGGACCGTATCTCTCCGCGAGAGAAAAGAGATCTGGTAGAACTGAACACGGGTAAAGACACAAAGAGAGATAAGTGCATATTTGAAACATGTCATGGTGGTGGTGGCTTGTTTTCTTCAACCCCCTCCTCCGCCTCACTACTCCCCCTCCCCCTATCGCAGAGACAGCCTGACGACGCAGCGATTAAAAGAAAACAAAAGTGCGTCGCTGGAACATCCTGCTATTTGTATCGCCTTCGTCTCGTTCCTCAATCTCCTCTTCCACACAACCTTCCTCTTTGCGACCCCCACGCCAGTCATACGTCACTCATACGTCACTCATACGTCACTTATACATATTAAAGTTGTTGACACTCCTGCGCTCAGTTTTACTCGGTATGCGCGAAACGGGTTCAGAACTAACGCCATTTTACTTTGCGCGTCCATTTTCGCTGGGATTTTTATTTCAGCCGGCTTGCTGCCAGTGACATGGTGGCTGTGTGGCCACTAGTATGACTGGTGACATTTGTCGGCTGCTGCTTACATTTTGTGTGTGTGTGGGGGGGGGGGGGGTTACGGGTGACGTTTTGACGAATGATGGCGATGACCTTTCTGTTTCTTTTACGACGCTGTTTGAGTTCAGTATTACTAGTAAAGATCTGTTACTGGCGATGGTATTGGAATCACTAGCGAGGTTCAAAGTTCCGTCTCAAAGTACCTGTATGTGTTTGTCTTGATCTATCTCCCCCCCCCCACTCTCTCTCTCTCTCTCTTTGTCTTGCTCTTTGCATGTTTGTGTGTGTTTTGTGATGTGTTTGTGTTTCAGGGGAGGGGGCGATGCTCCGATTCACACTTTCTCCCACTTCTGGATTGGTTAAGATTCACGCACGCAGTTGCATGACCCCTGCATCTGGCTCAGTTGTACGTCTTGGCGGAAGATGAGGTCATCATAGATAAGAACTCTCTCTCTCTCTCTCTTCTTCCTTCTTCTCTTCCCATCCTGCACGTGCAGAACGCCCACCGACGTTTCCCTCACCATTACCGCACTGACACGGGTTTGTGTCCTGTTGTGGAAAATCCTTTAGGTAAGCCCCGACACACAAACACGACTCCGACGCAAGACTAGGCAGATTCCGTCAGACATTTCTGTCTTTCCTCCCATCGAGTGCGAGACCTCATCTCTGTAAACGGAGGAAAATGTCAGTTTACCGTTGGTATAGCAGCAGAGCCCACAGGAGGGAGCCCCCCTAAATTATGTCCACGTGTCGTCGCAAGGAACGCAAATGGCAGATATGGAGCCCATGTTTGCATGAACCGGCCTCCTAACCGTGTTGTGCTGGCATCGGAAGTTGAGCGATGATGACGATGCGGTGAAATGGTCGCACAATATCCTGCTAGAGACGCCCAACATGTCTTCCGCGCTGCCAAGCCTCGTTCTGGAAACACCCGCTGCCAGTCGCCTTATCGAACAGCGAAGACGGAAGTGTCGCGATAAATAAGTTCCCCTGAGCAAAGCGTGACGTAATCGCTGGTACAGTGGTGTTTTGTTCCAGAAATGCCTGACATGACGTTTTGAATATCCACTTCGTTTGCCTAACCAACCGGTTCCAGAAAAGACCGCTGCGACAAGTGTTTTCCCACTCTCCGCGGCAGTGTTAGGCCAGTGTGATTTTATTGGAAGCAAAACCACAATCACAGTGATTCATTGTAGCTTTTGTGTGGTTCTCGTGTTACAGGGCATGCACAGCGGATTCGTGGAATCATGATTCACTGTGATTCGGACGTGATTCGAGCCGAACGCCTGCTCTAGACTTTCGGTGTGTTGCATGATTCCCGTTTTGTGATTCGGAGCCAATGACATATACCTATCGAGATCATATGCCTGTACTATTTGCGACTGTATTGCAGCTTAGACCAGAAGCGCTCCGTCGTTGCATCACTACCTTTTTGATGTTTTTCGGGATGTTCTTGCAGCTGCAGTCTGCACCGTGTATTTCCGACTTATAAAGCATGGCGAAATCAATAAGACCATTTGGCAGCTTATCAGTTGAAAATACGCTGATTCGGATCGAAATATTTCAATCCCATGAAGCTACATGAGATATTAGACATAAAACTAAATCAGCAAGTGAGGAAAGCGCAGTGGACTTCATAATTAAATGTGTGCATCCAGACCACTGACGTATGTACGTACATGTAAGTCAATAATTCCGACAGCTGCGAAGAAGGGGGACAACTCGTAGATCTTGCTAGCTCAAGGGAGAGAGCCCTGTATACTGTTTCGTTGCATTTGTGGGCTTCGTGCTTTGATTGTGTGGCATAGCATGCAGCAAAGCAGGTTTTGCACGGCAAGAAGCGATACTGATTTGCAAAATCATTGACGAAACAGCGTTTCACGTTTCTCGTGTAGCATTAGCATTAGTTCGAACGCATTTCTGGGTTTTTCTGCGTCTTCTGCCAGCTTTCAAATACTTCGATATTAAATGAAGGGAATGAGCAATAGTGAAGAGGGCGGGATGAGTGAGAGGACGTGTGCACATTTTACGTACGCGAACACGTCGGCATTTTATTGAGGAAGCAAGAGATACTTGTCAAACCAAATGTGTGCAGCATATCCATCCGAATCAGTAATTACTAATAACTACAAACAATAGCTCGTTACTGATTTAGCGAGTACCCCAGACTCATTCGAAGCAATGCAAGGAATGTGACAGCAGCAAAATCTTCTCAGGCCAAGCAGCCAGTCCGTACCCTGTGTTGGGGGAGACAGCCTTTGTACAACCTGAACTTCAAGCAAGCCCCTTCAAGCAGCCTGGTATACAGCAGTCGGGGCTACCAACATCTTCGGCACCAACCCCAGCTTCCGGCTGGCCTCTTTTAGAAACTTGGTCTGCGGTGTCTCGTAAAATTTAGCGTCCTTGGTTGAAAGTTAATTTTACGCGCATGTCGTTTCAGCACGCGAAGGAACAGAATGGCAGATAGCCGAAAAGGAAGACAGAAGGACACGGAAAGGTTGTTACCTGAATTCCCAGTGCCGCTGATGTCTGTAGATCGTGACGGCTGTTGGTCAAGCAGTTCGGAAGCCGCGAACAGGTTCGAATCGTTCGAAGTGCAGCGTGCAGCAGACGGCCAACCATCAAGTGGGAAATGCGGCCAGGCACGCGCAGCGCAGACGACGGAAAAATTAATTGGATGGCGTTCTTGATAAAGAGTCGGGGTTTACTGCTCCCCACTCTAATGGTTAAGATAGCAGCCAGTGGGAAGGCAGGGCTTTTTATGCTTTTAGTTAGCGGAGAGCTCGCTTTATGCTTCTTTTTTCTGCTGACTCACCCACCAGATGCGCAAAAACTTTGATGACAGGCGATGGTTTTTTTTTCGAAGTTCATAGTTTTTGTGTGCTGGTCTCTCTCTCTCCTTCCTCCCACCCCGCCCTTCTTTCTTTTCTTCTTCTCTGTCTTTCCTCCCTTTCCCCCCTGCGAGTATTTTCGAAGGGTCCGGTTGCAGATGATTGATAATTAACGTCTGGATGGTGAAAGAGAAATTACAACAGATTTCTCGTTTAGCTGAGATTTCAACGAGTTTTAACTATGAACATTTCGAGAAGCAAACGTACAAGCGAAAGAACAGGTTCTGTAAGACTTCATGAAAGGGGAAGCAAACACGGAGCAAACGTGGAGAGTTGCTGGATCTTTATTAACCTATTTCCTCACTTAGTCAATCTGTGGTTTTAAATTGGCTTCTTTCTCTCTTCCCACCCTCCGTAAGACAGGCACGCATGCAGCTCGGAATTCTTGGCCAGCATGCCGCCTTTTTCAGCACAAAGTTTCAGCTTCCTTCCGAAGGAAACCAAACGACACTTCAAAGAAAGAAAAGTGATGAAAGGGAGAATACTCGTGTGGCAGGAAACCCTGTCCTCGCCCACCAGCTCCAGAAACAAGTATGTCGCTCGTGAATGACAGCTTTGCCTTAACATCCGGGCTCACAGTTGTCGGCGGGATGCACCAACTGAGTTCGTACCACCACCACTGCCACCACCAAACCACCACCACCACCATCTCTTGTTAAGACCTAACAACCAGGCAATGCAACCCGCACGTTTCACGGTTTGCGGCTGGTTAGTAGGTCATTTTAGAGAGAAAGTGTTTTCCACCTCGCGGTGATTTCTCACTATGGGGGAGGTTGGGTTCTATTACGAAGCTACGAACCAAAAGAACTACCAGACTGATAGCAGCAGTAAGATGGCCAGTAACGGGCAGTTTAATGTGAGGGTAAATGTATAACTCCAGGAAATTTTCTTCGGCCACAACTGGATTCAAACCAGCAACCTTTCACACGCTAGTCCGCAGCTCTACTAACCGAGTCATCCAGGCCCCCTTGAGACTGGGTATCGAACCACCTGATCTTAAAAGGTGACCGCTGATTGACGGAAAACGACTTGCATCTGTTTGCAATACGACAGGCTGCACGATATATTGTATGTCTGAAATTCCCAGTTTTCTGGACCAGTTGGTCGCGAGTGTAACTTCTGTTAACTTCTGCTGGTCGATGGAGTGTATATATATACTACACTCACGTACATACACGTAACAACTGTAACAAGATGTAGCTTGGTGCCTTGTCGCGACGATTCTGATAAACGATCATCAGGACAGTTCACAAGTCAGACACGTTGTTCCCAAAGACTGATGTTTGATAATTCAACTTGACTTTAAGTTTTTGATGTTGTGAAAGACATTTTTACAGGGAAAATATTCATTCTTCCACTTCGTTCTTCGTCGGGGAAAAAATAACCACCACCGCTTTCTACCATTTGCAGTCGTCGTAAACTCCTGGGGTATCTTGCATGGGTGTTCACATCCCCCTTTTCGTACGTGAAGGTGCACGTAAGATACAAAGGGCTAATGGGTCATTTTATGACCGAAAGTGCAGATACGATGGTTCGTGCAAGCCACCTCTGACACATTAACCCACAAAATAAGCATTGCATAGCATTAAACTTAAGTCGTAAAAGGTAGGGTTTACAGTACGAGAAATTGTCGTTCAGTAGCGTTTCGCTTTTTTTTAACACCACGTCTTGGTGTATCTTTACATACACGAATGTTTCTGTGTGGCATAAGTGGGTGGCTGCAACATAGCAAGGGCGTATCGGAGAGTGAAGGAGAAAAATGGGAGGGCGATAGAAAAAGGAAGAAAAATATGCATGTGAATGTAAGCGCAAGCCTGCGTACGCGCGTGCGAACACGCTTCAAGCCCCACAAGACTGGCCCTTAGTGGCAGGAGACAGTTTTGAGGCGAAACAGGCATGGAAGAAAGCCGAGGGTGGATAACGGAGCGTCCCTTGTCGCTTGTTGGCGAAATGCTGTGGCTGCTAGCGTGTTGTTACAGGATCAAAAACCGCTGTAGTTTGATTGATAACAAGCAAATTGGCTCCGAAGGAATTTCGTTCTGAAATACAATGTGGCGGATGGGGATAACGTAGGACGCCCTCATATCTGTGTGGGTGGAGGGGGGGGTCGGTGGCGGGGGAGAGGGTGTGAGCGACTGATGGAAAATATAATAGTGTTCTTTCCACAGACTCTTCCGCATCTCTCACAAGAAAGGCATCGTACGATTATTGTTGTTTGTTCATTTCTCCTCAGTTATAAAGGTAAAGGTTTTCTCATGACCTTTTTGGGTCGTAGGGTTGTCGGGGTGTATGAGACGCCTACATTTCGTTGGGCAGGCATCGTGAGGATGGTGCTTCCGTAACAATCGCCTTGTCACGTGGGTGAAGTCTTCGCACTTCCCCTCTTTCCCTAATCTCCCCTAGAATCCTTTCTTGAATGGACGTACCCCACTGTCAAACGGCTAGCTAGCAACCTTATGGTACAGGACACATGAACGATGTTGAATCTGGTCGCACCTGGCTCCATAGCGTGAATTTAAAAAAAAATACTGCTGAATCGGTAGCCTTCAGAGAGCCTAGTCGTACGCAATGCAACGGTCTCATTCTCTCTAAATGGAAAAAGACCTTTCTCTAATCGAAAAAAAGCAGTGGCATCGTCATAAATTTCTTAAACTATCTTTATTTCGTCCGTTGCATTCTGTTATGGTTCCCTCAAGTCCATTTTGGTTGGGGGGAAATGGTGATTGGTTGCCCGCTTGGGGGCCCATCTCAAAATCAATACAAAATTAAATTGGGCTGCGGCGGACCAGAGACTCTTTTGCTTGCAGTCCAAGGGAAAGAACCCCAATGCAGTTGCTGCGCAAGCGTCACCAGTTACAGTTCCTGCCCGGGCCGCGCAGCCATTATGTGATGCGAGAAAAGGCTATGTCGAAATAGTTGTTCGTTTACGTTGATTTAAAGAGTTGTCTCCAATTCGAGTATTAGACAGGGAATTGTTGGGTAGAATTAGCTGTGAGAAGAAGATAAACAGAACTAGAGAATTTTACTGGCATATGAAGTTAGAGGCGACCATGTAAACATTTAACCGGTGCAATTACCTTTAAGTTAAAGTTAAAGTTTAACCTTAACAAGACGGTAGATGACTAGATCTGTGTAGCCCATCGCTTTCTCAGAACGAGGCGTTCGGGGAGAAATTCAATTTGGTCCTGCCTGTATCGAAGAAGTTATCCTTTTTAGTGAAATTCCCTTTGACAACATTTGAATTTTTTGGGGGGAGGGGAGTGGGAACGCTAAACATCTAAAGGACTAAAGGACCGCCTGTTGGCCTTAAACAGATCTTTGCGTCAACCTTTGAAGCCTCGCAGATTAAAGATTTCAGTTTCCATTATGTCATAATATAAAACACCCAGATTACTGGAGGCTTCATTCTGTTTTGTTAGGTGCCGTGGGAAATGGAGGGGTTAAGGTGTTTTTTTCTTTCTTATCTACTTGGCTCTGAATCAAATAAGGTTTAAATTTAGCGACTGTTTCAAAAACAGGCGTCTGTCAAGACCCATGTTCTTCTTCACCCTAGTTTTCATTCCTTGGTATCAGGTTGTAGGAAATTTGGTACGCTTTCCACCGCACAGCAACGTGCTGCTCAGTCCGGGCAGTGTTCTAGTGAACACTGATACAGGCACACCATTCCACAGTTGGAACGACGTTGACACGAACCCTGCAGCGTGTTTGTAGTCTGAGACCAAAGCCAGTCCATTATTTCCCCTTTCCCTCGCCTCCACAACGATCTTTAAACCCTGCTGAAAGATGGTTGCGTTTAGGGATTGCTGAAGGCTTCTGAGGGTTATTGCGTGTGATTTGCTGGTGTCTCGTGTTTGCATGTCACAGGGCTTCTGTTTTTCTTTAGAATCAAACCTGGATTTTCTTTGACAGGGAAGTTCTATGTGATGCAAACTGGTTTAGACAGTAGGATAGGATTAGGTATCCGATATCTCCTAGACTCAGGTAACAAGAAATTTTGCGCATTACTGCAGTGGTTTTTGTTTTGTTTTGTTTTGTTTGTTTTTGGAACGGATGGGGGATGGGGCTTTAGTTAACCTAGGAAACCTATTTCCTTAACATGCTGCTCAGCGCTCAAATTCTCTCAGTTCCTGAGTCAGCACAAAACACGGCAAAGTGTGTGTGTGTGTGAGGGAGAGAGGGACTGTCAGAGAGAGAGAGACAAAGAGGGAATGCGAGAAATTAGAAAAAGGTAAGAACACCGTTGGCTGCTTGAATCAAGTCCGTACATTGTTCAGTTCAGCAGGGGG
>SMGT01001245.1:7466-70262 GCA_004794575.1 Lanistes nyassanus | reverse complement strand
GGGGGGGGGGGGGGGGGGGTTGTGGGGTGAGGCGTGCGGAAACACTTCTGTTTAGTGCCATTCATCTGATAAAAAGAGATTTGCTCGACCAGTTTCTGCTTTCCCAGCATAATTTATTCATAGCCATAACTTTTCTATCGTTGTTTTTTTTCACTTGATATTTTTCCAGTTTTGCGAGACGACTTCAGGGAAAATCCAGAGCCTGTCACAGTGGCAGCTGGGGACACGGCGACTTTCCACTGCAAGCCGCCGCGTGGCGAGCCGGAACCAAAGGTCCTGTGGAGGAAAAATGGGACCCCTGTTGCCGCTGGTGGCCGCATCACAGCTACCGAGGAAGGTGACCTCACTATTACCTCAGTTCAGGTGACAGATGCAGGTGACTACACCTGTCTGGCTTTGAACAAGGGGGGAGAGAGGGAGAGTGTACCAGCCACCCTCACAGTACTGGGTACGTTTTCACAGTTTTGTATGTACAAGGCGTTAAGATTGCCATACAAAAAATTGTAAAAAAAAAGATTTTTGATACACTCTTCTGCATTTCTGCTCTCATGTCTGCTTGAAATGAAATGATATGTTATTTGGGTGAGGCATTACCATGATGAGGTAAGACTATTTGTAAGAATTAATTAACAGATAAAAGAGACGGGAAGAAATGTTTCAATACTGTCATTGGATTGCTTAGTGCATGTTTGAGTTATAAAATGAATACAGAATAAATCATTTATAGCTTGTGATTTGTTGTTCTCATTTTTATCCACTTGTGATGGAGTCAGCCAGTTCCTCAGATGCACTATGCAGGGTTTGTTTTGGTTGGTTTTGTTGGTTTTTGTTGTTGTTGTTGTTGTTACAAGCATGTGATTAATAACACAAAAGTCAGTCATGGTCTCAGTGAAGACAAACACAAAAATGCCTGTAAGTATAAAAAGCAGTTCATTTACACATTCCTTTTGGCCTGGTGTCCAGAGAAGCCTACATTCCGCCAGGCTCCAGATGATGTCCTGGCCACAGAGGACGACACAGTGGAGCTGAAGTGCAGTGCTACTGGGGACCCGCGCCCTACCATCCAGTGGCAGAAGGAGGATGGAAGAATTCCTTTTGGACGGTGAGAACTACTGCTGCTTTTTTAATGTGATAAGTGTCTTAGGATGCTGCAGTCAGACATGGTTTGTCAACAACATAGGCAGCATCAGAGTTTGCTTGAAAAGTTTCTGATGCTTCATCCAGTTTTTTTTAATTCCTAAAGCACTTTTAGGAATGGTTCAGAGTGGCACCATGGAAACGTCATGCTATGATTGAATTACTTTTTAACATAAAAATTGTGGTTTCTTTTTTATCACGACAATTGTGTTTGTGAGTTTTCCTGTGTTCTTTTTGTACCAGACAATATTTAGAAACTTAATCTTTCTACACAACGTTAATGCATGAGATCTCAAGGATCCACCTAACTGCTTCAGTTCAAGTTTCTGTAGATGCTTCGCCTATTTTATGTTTCTTGTTAAGAAAAAGTGAAGTTTTTATGAGACATTTGTTGAAACCTACCACCACAGAACTGAATACAAGATGTATATTACTCAAATTATTCCAATTCTATTTCCACAGAGCAAGGCAGCTGGATGATGGGACATTGTGGATTGAAAAGGTGCAAGTGTCAGACGATGGAATATATGTGTGCATGGCAGAGAATGTGGCCGGGACTGCCAAGGCTGTGGGTCGCCTTACTGTTCACAGTAAGTTCTTTCTTTTTTTTAATAACAACTTTGCAGTTTTTCATTCAACGCCACTGAGTTTCTCCAACAGAAGTGAAGTTTCACTACGCTAAAATGCACGTCAACAATTTTAGACCAACAGCCTGCATAACAGGAATCCCAGTAGGCAGTCTTCATGATGGAGCTACAGAGAACCACAGGCTTATGATAAAGTTAACTTCTGACAAAGACTCATCTTGCAAAGTGACAAGCGCCAAAATGTTTTGGTTCTGTTTACTCCATTTTTTTCTGTTAAGAAATGCCCTGTGGTGTGTAATGGAGAAAGTTGATTCTTTAACTGCTTGCACCTGTGAGAACAGGTGTGTGTTAAGACAGGGCTTTGATATTAACAGTTGCCAGGGCATTTAAATTTTGTGGTTGGGCACATAAAATTTCTGACAGTTTGCCCAACTGGGCTAGTAAATTGTTTCACATATTTTCAATAATTTTAAAATATGTTTTTGGTAGAATTTCAGGTTGTCTTAGGGCAAGCAATGATAATTATTAAGATAATTGACCCAAGAGGGCTGGGAATAAAATTGAGGCCAGGTTAAGTGCATGTGCATTCTAACATTCATTCTTTGTTCTTGATTAGGAAATGGTTAGTTAAAGTAACTTCTTCAAGAGAAGCAACAAGACTGTTCACATTTTTTCTTGTTTTCTTTTTTCATATCTTGTCAGTTCACTTTTAGTAATTCCAGAATTTTTTTTTAACTGTGTCTTAAATCATCCTTTTTGTTATCACTATGGCATTACTGCATGTCAGGATATGAGTGTTTGCAGCACTTTGTTTGGATTTTTCCAGCTATGCCGTCATTCTTGATCAAACCTTCCAATTTAGTTGTGGGCAAGGGCAGAACTGCAACTCTGCAGTGCGTTGTCACAGGCAACCCACCTCCTACTGTCTTCTGGAGTAAGGGAAAGGAGCAGGTAACCACTGCACATTTTCTATTTTCCTCTTCAGTTTTGACATACAGTCTTCACACAACAACTGTCTAGATGGGAGCTATGTTTATGATGGATTTCCCAAAGTTAACCACCTGAACACCAATGATAAACAACTATAAACGACTGACACAGAAACTCTGTGGAGGAGAAAAAAAAGCCTAGCACAGATTTTTGTGCATGAGAATTGACACCATGAAATGCTTTCATAAAGATTTGTAAAAATGTGGAGAATTACTATACTTTTAAAGCATGTGAAAGAAATAACCCTAAATAACAACGAAAGGACTTTTGTTGGCTTGTTTTTTTTTTAAAAATAAGAATGCAGTATTGCTATACACTTCATATTATGGGACTGTAATCCCAATGTGAAAACTTACCAAAGAAGTTTAAATTGAACTAAATCATATTCACTGCATCCATGGCTGCTGTTATCTTATGTTTCCCACTATTACATCAGGAAATGAACTTTTTTGTGGGTGGGGGTTGCTTTTAAAAATGCAATTTACAGAGCATTTCCATAAATAGGGATTATGAAAAAAACAATGTTTGCCAAAAAGGTAGTTAAAATTGCACCAAATCCCGATTACTTCCATTATTTTATGATTCCTGCTACAACTAACTATCCTGTGCTTAATACAGATGGCAGTGGATACACTGTGAAATGCTGCTGACTGTGTTACATCGAATGTCATCTTATTTTCTTCAGCACCTGATGTTCCCAAACCAGGAGAATGGGCGATTTTCTGTGTCGGAAGATGGGACGTTCCGGATCATAAATGTTGAGTACCAAGATGAAGGGCAGTATGTCTGCCAGGCGCTGAATGTTCTTGGCAGTGAAAAGGCCTCCGCAACCATTGAAGTCAGAGGTATCACTCTTCTTCTTTCTCTGAGAGAGTGAGGGAGTTTGTAAGCATGTGCGTGAATCCTAAGGCAGCAACAAAGGATCTGTCATAGCCTGGGGTGTTTTTTTGTGTTTTTTTGTTTTTGAGGAAGGGAAAGGTGATGAGTAGTGTTGGAGTTCTTGCATTAGTAAATCTGTTTACGTGTGTCCGTGTTACACTGATGTGGATATGATTATTGGAGAGTAGGAGGAAAGAATAAGGGAATTGAGAGAGGACGAGATGGAGACCCTCCCTGCATGTAGTCACATGATAGATTTATGGTCTGTATTTATTCGAAAATTGAGAGATGCTGTATAGAATAATCATCATATCAATCCATGGTCACAGCTAAGCTACATTGTGCAGATGGATAAAAAAAATGTACTGATAGCATTCAGTTTGCAACCTGAGTATTTTGTTTACAATTTTTTGTGGTAAGTGTGTTGTTGTTGGTTGGTTGTTGGCTGCTTAACATCCTCCTGCAAACTGGGTGCATATCAGGACGGTGGACTATATGGGGGATGGGGGTCCTATTACTAAGCTATACACTGAAAGAACCACCAGACTGATAGCAGCAGTAAGATGGTCAGTGCGGACAGGCAGTTTTAATGTGTGGAGATATAGCAGAATAGACTCTGCACAATGTTTAACTCCAGGAAATAATCCTTGTCCGCACCAGGATTCGAACCAACAGCCTTCCACCTGCTAGTCCCCCAGGTCTGTTGGGGGATAGGAAAGGTCAGATGGTAAGATTTATAAAGGTCCAGCTGAATCATTAACTTGTTTTCAACTGTTTTGCAGATGAAGACACAAGGCCACCACCAATTATCATTATGGGTCCGCAGAACCAGACGTTGGAGTTGAAGGAGGTGGCCATGCTGCCATGCCAGGCTACGGGTGACCCTCCGCCAGTCATCCGCTGGTACAAGGATGACAGGCCTCTGCTCGGAGATGACCCTCGCATAACAATCTTGAATTCTGGAACTTTGCAGATTTCAGGTAGGGCAAAAAAAATATTGCAGAAATGCTACATAGTTATTGGTCAACATGTCATTTTTCATCTAGTATTTCTTTTGGAATGGTTAAGACACTATTATTCAGATTGGTGATGGCATTCTTTTTTGCCCCTTCAAAAAACTTCACAATAAAACTAAAGATGAGGGCAGATTTTTCAAAACCAGCTTCAAGTTTTTCCCTCTTTTTTTTTTCTTAGAGGAGAGATGTGAAACATGCTAAAAGAAAAATGCTCCAATCACCCCAGTTTAAAAAAAATTCCTTCAGTCATTATTATAATTCATTTTACTATTTAGGGGTAAAGAATGTTTACAGATATTAGAACATGACCAGTTAGTGCAAGAAGCCATTCTTAGGTAATTTGAGATACCACTAAAGCGTGTCTTTCTGTGTATAGATGTCCGAACAACGGACACTGCTGTTTACACCTGTAAGGCTATCAGCGAAACTGGTGAAACTTCATGGAACGCGACTCTGACTGCTGCAAGTAAGTCAAGTCATGCACAGATTTTTGTTTTTTCTGGATAAGGAATAAGTAATAAGTAACTAGACATCTGAGATTTTGTTTACCCTGTCTCTGATTACATTTTTCTGATATTCTTGGTTATCTGTGATATGGTTTCATTTGATAACTCCTTTATCTTCTTTTCTCTATTTTTCCACAGAACAAGGACCATTTTACAGAACCCCTAAGCCGTCAACATTCCCCGGACCACCATCAAAGGTTATGGTACGTGATGTGACAGATACGTCTGTGCACCTGTCATGGCAACCTAACCAAGTTGTTGGAAAGTCTCCTGTCTTCAATTACATTGTGGAGTACTTCAGCCACAAGACTCCAGAGGTATAAAACCGTAGTTTGTTTCATCCAGATCAAAGTCAAGAGACCACTTCCCTAACTCATAACGTGCATATTTACATTATCCATGGCAAATTATCAAAAGTTTGTCATGTCTAATGAGCAGATTTTTGCTTAATGTAACTGCTGTATACTTCTTGTAAAACTTTTTTAAAGTTTTCTGTGCCACTCCACAGATGCAAAATTACAAATATGAGAATTCTGTGTTCTTTAATTGAGAGGTGATTTTGTATACTGCAGATCATGTCTTTGAGGTGTTTCTAAGGAATCTAAATAGATATTTGCTAGAGTTTTGATAAGAACTGTCATTCCAGGGCTGGATCAGAGCCTCAGACTCTGTACCAAGGGAGAGCTACACAGTCCGCAATCTGAAACCAGAAACAACTTACGTATTCATTGTGCGGGCACAGAATTCTTTTGGACTCAGCGAGCCAAGTCCCGTGTCAGATTCAATTGAAACACGAGGCAAGTACACTATACTAAGTAAAGTCTTTGATGGGAAGAGCGTGCTTTTGATGGAACAACATCTATTAATGTTATGTCTCGTTTATGTAGGGGAAGCAAATGGCCACTTGGCTAGGGTGTAAGCTTCTGAACCCAAAGTCGCAACCACAGGCTAGTTCAATATCCATATGCCACACCATATTTCCCCCAGTTGACCCTGCTAGAAGTGGGTACCCAACCCCATGGGTTAGGGAAGGTAAAGCAATGAAGGGGAAGAGATGGGGACCACCTTCACAGAAAGTAGGGGCCCACAGAAAGTAGGGGTCTCAAACATCCCACTCACTACGACCCAGATGGTTGTGGGACTACGTGTACCTTTTCCTAACTTTTATGGTAAAATTTCTTTAGTTCTTGATATGTGATCTAATAATCTATTTGGTGTGCAGAACGCCGCACAAGTTTTGCGATCAATATGCCTCGCGAGGAGATAGAGAAGGAGCTGAGTGGTATTGTGGTCGAGATCCGCAAAGGGGAGGCAGTTAACTCCAGCGTGATCCACGTTGAATGGGAGGTAAGCAATACCACAGACAGTACCAAAAGATACATATCTCTTGATAAATGTTTAGTCAGAAAAGTGTGCCTGATTGAAAATGATAGTAAACTATGCAGCACAATCTATTTTAGAACACTCCATTTTACAACACAGTATGTTTATAACTATTTCATACATCCAGGATCGACAGAAATACATTGTGTATACTATGGTCTGGATATATTCATGTTTTGGCCATGTTGTGAGGCTCAGTACCAGTTGAAAAGGTAAGTGTATCAGGCGACTGCACTACACTTACTCTTCTGCTGACACCCTCGTCTTCACCTGCTTTACCTCGAGCTTCCAAAGCAGAACATGAAAGTTTTGGGGGGAAATTGATGCTTATAACTCGGCTGTCTGTGTTTTCTGAAGGTGATGAAAGGCATGGCTACAATTGAAGGCTTCATTGTCAACTACACCCACATTCAGGACATGCAGACCAAGACGTATGGCGAGAACCTTTTACTGCAAGTCGCAGACCCTTACAAAACGAGTATTCAGATCCCAGGCCTCCGTAGCTATGCATGGTATGAGATCTGCATCCTGGCGTACGCACGCGACGTTCGCAGCCAGTGTAGCACCAGCATAAAAGTGTCGACCAAAGAGTCAGGTGAGAGATGAAATCTGCTGGCATCCTTGGATCAGCTGTTTCGTATCTCTCAAGTGTCAGTACACATTTTACTGATAGGACTGTAGACGGTTTGGAAAAATAATGCAGGGGATTGTCAACCTGAAAAGTAATATTAGGTTATTTTAGCTTTTCTCCTAGTTGTCAGCATACGCTTAGTGAGCGGGCTGACTACATTAAACTGGATTCTCTGTATGCACACTTTGTGCACCGAGGATTAGCTGTGTGAAGAATAGCGCCGTTATAAAGAAAGGGATGGCAGATCTTTTTGAGGATCTGCCATCCCTTTCTTTCAGCCCTCTCTTTGCTACGTGTTTGAGTATGGTAAGCTACCTTGGGCACATACGTCTGCATATGGCTATGTTTGAGTTCTGCCAGTACCTATGTTGGAGTTATCTTTCGATAACTTAAGCGCTCGGGCCTCATTTGTTCTTTATTAGTTATCTCTTGTGGCAAGTTCCGTTCATTTTTTTTCTTTGTTCTGTTATTAGTGAAATCAGTCACTATGCACACTTTTTTTTTTTTTTTAGTGTCGTCATCACCTCCAGAGAATATTGTCATTCACAAAGAGGATGACACCATCCACATTCGCTGGTCTCCTCCACCCAAGTCCCAGCAGAATGGGGACATCAAAGGGTATGAGGTGTACTGCATGGATGATGACAAAAAACACAACTGCAGCCTGTCTGCAGACGACTCATCCAGCAGCGTAAGAATACAGAATGTTGATGGGGAGAAAACTTACAGAATACGCCTCGCTGCACGAACAGGCAAAGGAGTTGGCGTCTGGAGCAAAACATTTGTTATTGGTGAGTACCTGTGAGCTGCAGAACACAGACTGCGAGCCTTTAATCTAGATGGTTATTTGGAGTTATAGTCCATGCCTTGAAACACCATTTTCAGTCAAAATGGGATGTAAACAGGTTAGAATATGCATGAAACTTCCCCATAACGGGAATGTTGAATTCTTGTTCAAACCACCCTCTACTTTCTCAGTTTTTTGTTTTGTAAGATGCTAAAATGATCTGGAAAAAAATCAACTAAACATCTCTGACTAACTTATGTGCCTTGCATGGGCGGCTAAATGTGACCCAGGAAAGCTTTCTGGAAAGACCTTCTTCATCTGACAGACTGCAAATGAACCAGAGCAGCTCACCCATCAACTCACTTCACCCTAGCCTTCAGTTAAGCCCCCTTTTACAAAAGGACACAATTCCTCCATCCAAGGCACTCTTGTCCTGGAGAGTGAGGTCAAGTTTGAAACAGTCGCAGTTTCAAGATGCTTTTCAAAACTGTTGACCTCAGGTGGTGGCTGGTGCTTGGAGGGGGGCTCTGCAGCAGCAAAGTGTCCCAAGGGAGGGAGGCCGCAAGGAGAGAATAGTGTCGGGCTAGATTAAGTCCACCGTTTAATGAAGGTGGCAAAAAGGAAGGGTATTTGCTTTCCAGTTTAATTTCTTTTTGATGCTAATCCTCTTTCCCTTATGAGATTTAGCACTTTTTGTGGATGGAGCTGTGAAGCAGAAATGGAAGACTGTAGGACTAACTAGGCCGTCCCTGGCGCAGGCTTTGAAAGAATGATAATAAGGGAGATGTTGTTATCTGAATTCAGTGTCATTTCCTTCAGGCAGGGGAGTAAATTATGATAATTCCATTACTGGTCGGCTGCAGTCCTTTGGTTGATTTGATTGTGGAGGCAGTTGCTTGTTCCTCAAGCCCTCATTTTAAAGGATGGAACTGGAAGAAAGCTTTTCCGATTCTTCATTTTTTGCACCCCCACCCCTTTTGCCTGCCACCCTTCATGTCGGGGACTTTGAGGACATATCACGTAACATGCAGCTTGAGAGATATTTCAGAGTCAGTTTATCATCTAGAAATTGACTATGGGTCAACTTGCAGGCACGCCCAGTAAATGTGTGTAATGTGGATACTTCGGAATAATTTCATGATGTATTCCTATGTCTGATAGTTTAGATGCTTCCAGTTTATATGATATTTGTGTATATATATATATGTAGTCTTGTTTTGCTGATTTTTTACTTGGGTTTTTTTTTTCAATGAAGGAGTTCATTTACAAAATTATCATCATTTCCTGAGGGCCTTCGGAATGATGGAATGTTGAGTTGGGATTCTTTTATAAGGGGTTTGTCCTTTTAACTTATCAGCCGTTGTTTGTGAGCCATACAAAAATAGGCTTTAGAGGTTAACCGTGTAAAGAATTGAGCAAAATATTTTTAGGATAGAATAAAGATTTGCTTTAAACAATTGATTTCCTAACCACTTTTTAATTCTGGTCTAGCCCTACATTGGCTCACCCTAGTCCTGATCGTTGTAGTGTGTTTGGGGGGGCATGAAGGGGGGACACCAAACTTTAGCGCTTTGCTTGGACTTAAGCTGCAGGGGAAAACAAGTTTCTCCATCTCTCATACCCTGATTATAGAGCAAATCTACATCTGAACTTAACGCATTTATAGCTTAATAGCTACCTGGATGCCTGCCCGACTGTGGATGCAGCGCGAATGCCGTCGCTTGGACGCTCCGTCATTAGAAAAGGGGAGCTCACTGCGTGAGTCACCACGGACCAGGGTGACCTGCCTTGACAGATTGGGCCACTAGGGTTCAGTTTGTGGAGGATCAGGACCTTCCCCCTCCCCCTCTCTTGTCCCCCATCCTTTCCGTCCTTTCCGCATTGCCATCATCGAAGAAAGAAGCAAGGCTTTTATTCCAACTTGCCCTACCTCACCTCTCGCGATAAGGCGATATGCCTGGCATTTCAGAATGATTCAATTTCTTGATGGTCAGATAGTCGGGCAGTGTCCCTAAAATTCCAGTTTCGTGGTTATGAACATGTCAGAGGTGCGTAAAGGCAGGATCTCGCGGAAGAATATTAACGCAGACAGAAGAGGTTACCGTTAGGTGATATAAATCTACCCTATCAAAGCAAACCACGGTGAAAGAGGATGTTATTAATATAAATAATGTAATCCGACAATAACGCGAATCACAATTCGATCTTCAGGAACTTCAGTTCACCTCACTAATTTTTTTTTTTTTTGGGGGGGGGGAAGTGCGGTCTGATAACATTACCGGGGTACAGATATCATGACATTTTCTCATCTCATGTTCAACGAGGAGTAATTCTCACACAGTTTGCCCCCGCACAGTTTGCACGTTTCGTGGAGAATTTTCTTCTGTAGTAGCAGTGGTGCGCTGCTATGTGCACGTGGAGTTTCTAACATTTCGGTCGACTGCGGTGAGAGGTCTTGGCTCTGCAGCGTTGAGGGAACGGAGGGTTGGAAGGTTTGTGCTTTCACCCTGACTTTCATTTATTTCTAAAGAAACTATAGGCACTAACAAGGCATCAAATTTTGAAGTCACACACAGGGCACGGGCCTGTCAGCTTGGCGTCCACTCAAGCAAGCGCCTCTCCGACTGGAGGTCCCCACCCCCCTTCAGCTGAAAACGAGAATTGCCCTCACAAGAGCGAAGGCCTGTGGTACAGGTCAGGCCATGCAGACGTCGAGATGAGAGACACTCGACATCCTTTTTATCCCTTCTACTCCTTCTATTCTGTCCACCCTCTCTCCCTCCTTACAGAAAAACGCCAAGGTTTTGCTTGTGGTCCCCTTCTCTCCACCCTGACTTCTGCCACCCTCCACCTCGCCTTTCCCCCCCCCCCCAAGCAGCTTGTTTCATCCAGCCTCCGCCATCATTATTTAGTTGAGGGAGTCTCTCCCTTTCCCCTCCACCCTGACTCCTTCCCCCTTCCAAATCTCCCCGTTCTTGTCACTTTAACACAACTGGAGTTGACAAGCAATTTGTTGCCTTTCCTCTCTGGTGCAACAAAATGACCCCAGTGTTGAAGGGAAATTACCGATGCCTTGAATGGGAATGTTCGACTTCTGTGTTGTTCCTAGAAAATCGGGTCAAAGTTTGGGGGAGGGGGGAGTTTGAAGTTTGCCCGCACCTCCATGTCCTTACCTTGGCCTTCGTCAAGGGAACTGTGCACTAGCGACTGGCGGAGGCATGAAGGAACGCTTGTACAAGCTGACAACCAAACAGATTAGTGGTGGAACACTGCAGAAGAATGAGAGAGAGAGAATGAGAGAGACTTGTGAGTCAGCAGACGACACTCTGACAGACCGATGAGACAAACTGACAGACGGCCAAGTTGACTGGGCGGCTGATGGGACAAGGAGAATAAGACGATTTATCACGTGATCTTCAGAGAAGAGGAGGGGGAGTGGACATTGTGGGGAGGGTTACAAGAATAAAAAGCGTTCTTCCACTCTGAGACAGGTTGGATTAATCTCGGCATGATGGCATGCTGCTCACAAAAAGCAGTCCGCTAATGGCACTGGTGCCTCCGTCTCCCCCCTTCCACCCAACTCTCCAGCTGCATCTGTTTCCAATGCTTCTTCCTCGGCCCTTGTGGGATGTGGGAGGGATGTTAGGAGGGGGGGGGGGGCAGGGGCAATGAGCAGTTATAGTGTACAACCCCAAAATATATTTGACTCCGGGCTTAAACCGTAAAAATAAGATGCTCCAGCCTAATACAAGCAAGTGGATTCAGGTAAGAAATTATGTAGTCATATGAACCCATCAGTTTTTATTGATTTACATTGTCAGAGATGCAGAAATGAGTTGGCCTCATGTACCTTGGTGAACTCAAAAGTCTTTCATTAAAAATGCAGTTGAGGGAAGGAAAGCTGCTGTGGCTTGAAAAAATATGAACAGGATGAATATTCAATTCAGGGTGCGGCCCCTTTCTGTGGAAGTCTTACCACTTTAGAAAAGCAGGTGTTGTCTACTCCTTAGAGGGGAACTAGGAAGGAAAATGTGCATCGGAACCTTGCTGATGAAAAAAATGGCATCAGTAGTGGAGTATAAAGATCTTACTGGACAATTGTGTGCAGGAAGTGACATGTTTAGTCTCGCAATGGGTAGGTGGGGGAAGACACAGATGTTTGGATAGCTACCTACTGGTATCTGGTGAGATGCCTTTAGAACTGAGCTTTCATAGGGATTTGTTTCTTTGCTTAAAAAAACCCTAACAAGTTAAAACCAAAAATGAAAGGAAATCCCCTAGCAACCAGAAAGAGACTTGAATAAAAGACAAATAAAACTGTTCCGTGACAGACTTCATGAAGTGAGAGCTATGAGGAGCTGAGAAGAAGTTGTCAAGAAGGTAACTCTCCCAAGTTCTGTACCGCAGTTTTCTCTTGGGGGTGGGGGGGGGGACTGGGTGGGGCATGGGGAATTGAGTGTGCCCAAGGGGAACAACTAGAGAAACCTCATTTTCATCCCATCCTTTTGTACCCTGCAGCTCCAAACTTTTCTCATCCCCTCCAATTCCATAATTGGAGAATGGGTAATCAAAGGGCAGGGCCGAGAATAAGGGATTCCAGAACCACTATTTAAAACTTAAAAACCAGTGTCAATGGTTGGTGGGAACGCCATGAGAGTTCAATAATTTTTAAGTGGAACAGAGTGATTTGTCTTTATTAATAATACTCATGTTTTTTTCCCAAAAGATTTTATATGGTGAGGGGGTGAGATTGTGAGCCTGGCTGCTTTTTTCCTGAAACTTTTTCGTGCAATTGGGCATAGAACATTTATTATGTGACTGTCAAGAGCAGTCATTTTATAATCCCCTGCTCTGTGGCAAATGTGAGGACATGTAATGACAAATAAAACTGACCTGAGGTCATTCACTAAAACACAAAAAAGTGATGTCACAGGGAATTATCCCTTTTTTAAGACCAATGCAGAGCCTAAAAAAACTTAATTAAAATATAGAGAAAGTATTGTAAAGTCAGATCTTACTTTTCTTTCCTTTTGCTTTATATTTTGTGAATGTTTTCAGCAGTTTGTTGTTGTCTGTCTTGAAGAATGGATAAACCCATATATTTGCCCCCCCCCCCCAACCTTTTTCTAAAAAGACACTAGTTTCTGCAGTGTTTTTTCTTCCCAACCAATGTTGAACGTGTCGAAGTCGGTGTTTTTTATGGCCCGCTGTTAGCCAATCTCAGCCCATCGCAAATGCACCTGTGGCATATTTAGAAAGTGAGGAGTGAAGTTAATTAACAGGGAGAGTGTTTTTCTGGGATGCTGAGAGAAATCCAAAAACTCCATCCCACCTCCCGATCACTGTGCGAAGGGGTTGCAATATGTCGCGAACGATTGGCTTTTGTTATCTCCGAGCAGCCCAACGCAAGGTCAGACGGAGTTGCAATTTCCTTCCTTAATTAACTGGCGGATTCTTCATCATCAGGCACCCGGAGGTCTGAAGGTGCCTCCGTTCTGGAAACAGACAAGAAAATGATGGAAAGTTTTTAGTAACGAAGAGCTGCACCAGCAATGCCTACCGTACCCCACTTCCATTCTCGTTCCAGCGGGGCGAGAAGACGCGAGATGAAGCAAGGAGAAGCGAGAGCCAAGGACGGCGCTTTGATGAAGATTGTCGGAGATAATTATGAGGCGCAATAGGGGTGACAGAGACAGCCTTTGTTAGAGGGCCGTCATCCCAGGCAGGCAGTTTGTCTTGTAGTCGGTCTCAAAACGCCGCCTGTCACGAGGCTTTGTTTTCGCTTTCATGCAGAGATTGTGGCTGTCAAAATGTTAAGAAATGTGCACTGCCCAACCCCATTTTGTGGTTTTCCTCTGGTGCTGTTTCAGTAATTAAAGGAGGGGAGGGGGCAACGAAGAAATTCAATTGGGCTACAAAACTCTCGCTTGATTGCCCTAATCTGCAAAATTGTTTCATTAATCCCCGTTGTGTTCTTGCGCGGACGGGGGGAGGGGAGGGGGTGACGGGCAGTATAATCAGCACTGCCCCGAGACTTGACTTAAACTTTAGTATTTCACATTAAATTAATGTTAGGGTAATGAAGGTTTTACGCTGTTATGCCCCGTGTTTTAGCTGAAATCCTGTGGCCTTGCGAACATTCCATGAGTGGGTTTGGGAGACCTTTTGTTGATGGCGGTCTAGGTACTTCTATCATTACTGGGGTATAAATGGGGGTCTGACATGCTTGCACGCAGGAGCAACCAAAATTTAATTTTGACAGAATTCTTCCATTTGGCAAGGGGTTAGTATCAGTATCTTTGGCAATGTTCCCCGTGTGTATATTTTTCTTGAGATTGTGAAAAGCATACTGTGAATTATGTGGGTTGGATATGTGATGTCATAAGATGCCCTTTTGTATCTGCACATTTGACGACAACATTCATTTTTCTCATGATAATTATATAATTAGTGGGGGGAAAATCTCCTCATTACATGTATGTTCATATACTAGAACATGCAAGTGCATTTTGTGGATCTGTCCTGTGATTTTTGTCTCTCATGCAAGTATGAATACACACGTGCACCCACATCCTCTGCACATATTGTATTACCGTCTTGTTCTCTCTCTCTCTATTTTCCTTTTTTGTGTTTGTGCACAGTGTCTTTGATGTGACTTTGACCATCCACACCAACATTACCATACAGGCTCACACACTGTGCTCCTTATTTCTCACTGCGTTCATCACGTGTGTTTGGATGTTGCATGTTTCAGGTCCAGAGCAAACAAATATACACACCAACATTACCGTACACGCTCACACACTGTGCTCCTTATTTCTCACTGCGTTCATCACGTGTGTTTGGATGTTGAATGTTTCAGGTCCAGAGCAAACAAATATAATGAAGGAGCCATGGTTCATTGGGATGCTGATCAGCACCATTGGAGGCACACTGTGGCTTGCTCTCTGCATCTTCAGCATATGGCTGTGTCGCAAGCGCAAAAACAAGAAAAAAATGGCTCAGAATGGAATGTACAGTGGTAAGAATGAAATGAATCTGTCAGACTAGATAATCTCAAAGCTGGGGGAGTGGGGAAATGAAAGTCCATTGTGCCTTGTCAGTAGGAAGTGTGTATGTGTATAGACATATATTTATTATAACATTATTTTTCATTTCCACACCCAGTTTACATCTTTACATACGTTTAAACCTAAATATAAATATTGCATGAAAACTTCCACCATGAAAACAAGGAAAATGTGATGAAATTGAAAGCAGTAAAATTGCAATGCTATTAAATTTTTTCTTAGAGCCAGTGTGTCATGAGGTTTTATTTTACTTTTCCTGCAGCGGTGCCAGTGCATAAATCGGATGATAGTCGATCTGGCATGGGGCTTTCACGAGACGATGCCATGTATTCTCAGAAGGACCCACTTGGAGGTTTATCAGGTCAGTTGATTTTTTAAAAAAATACTTGAATACTTTGCTTGCTTGCATTGTTATAACAAACTTTTAATGTCTCCTTTCTTATTTGTCTTACTTCCTACATTCTTTTTCTTTTCTTTATTTAAAATTTGTTTTTGTTGCATCCTGAACATGCCATTTTCAACTATTGTTCAAATGCATCATGAAACTGCATATACTAAAATGATTTTACTTCACAGAATTCATTAAAATTTCATCAGAAGGGCTGCTTCATTGCATGATTGTGTTTTGATCTCAGATTTATGCTTACCTTTTAAAGATATTCTTTATAAATTTCTTCTTTGGTTTTTGTCTTCATTGGCAAGGCAGGCATTAATTAATCATGTGCTGGGACGTTCAAGTTCTGTCTGGTTATCTAAGTCTTCTGAAGGCCCCCTCCCCCACCCTCCATTCTCTTCCCTAACAACCATTGAGTTAAACTTCGTAACAGTAGATGCCTGCTGTCTTTCTCAACTCTGCTCCAACCAATCAACCCCTAATGAATTTCTGGAACTCCTAGGAATTTCCACTTCTCTTAGTTTTTAAGTTTGCTGATAACTGCCATCATGCTTTTGTGTACCTTTTGCTGACATTTTACTACACCAATGATCATTCATGAACAATATGTGCTTTCTATTTTCTGGTGATTCTTTTTTTAAAAAAACATGCAAGCATGTGGAACTCTCCATGTTGGTTTGCTTGGAGAGGTTTATATCTTTTTAGTTATTGTATTTTTTTTTTGTGGTATATGTGACTGTGTCTGTCAAGTTTTTGTCCAATCTGGAGTGGTAAAAATCATTTTCGTGGAGTCCTGTGCCCTATCCTGCACCTTCATTGCCAGCCCTGACCCCAACACCTTCCTAACACACCATCATTGCCCCCTGGCTATGTACGTCTGTCCCGTCCAGCGTATGGCGCTGCCATCAACTCCGATCTAACGAGCCTTCTGGACCTAGGGCCCACCAAGGACTTGGATGGTGGCTCGGGCATGCCTGGTGGAATGTACAGCGTGGCCGGCACCGCAGGAACGCTGCTGCCTCAAATGAAGACCTTCTACCAGAAGCCGTCATCCACAACGGTGTCCGTGGCTCCTTACGCAACAACCACACTGATCAACACGTGCGGTAGCAGCATTGGTGGCAGCCTACAGGGGAAATCTCTTCAGCCATCTGTTGGTCTTAGTCACTTTTATTATTATTGTTACTATTATTTTAATATTACATGCCTCTCTTTTGGACGTGTTTTTGTGCTTGTACATGTGCTTTCATGTCCATCCATAATGTGTACAAGCACCCCTTTATAACCTCTGTTTTCATTTGGCAGACAAGTAATTGCTTCTTGACAACTGTGGGGCTTATTTTAGACTATTTCACTAAAAAGTTTCAGAGTCTCACGCCATAGAGACCTGCACACTAAATGTGCATTCAAATTTAATTTTACGGAGCAGGTAACCTACTAGAAAAGTGGGAGGCTGGGTAAGATTTGCTGCATCAGTTTGATAATGTTTATGAAAATCTGTGTCTTCAGTGCATGGATGCCACGTTTCGGCCCATAAACCATGCCTACGTGCACAGCAGCGCTAGTGGCTCAGGTGACAGCTGCCCCAAGCCTGACATGCGCTCCAGTGACTCAAATACGGACAACAGCCGACCAAACACAGGTCACTACAGCTACGGTAATCCTCGGCATGCTTTGCTGTCGCTTGACTAACATACTAACAAGCCGATGGCACAGTTAGTGCTGCAGAGTGGGCTGTTTTAAAGGGAGATTTTTAACAGTCAAGATGTCGGCTTCTAAAAAAAAAAAATTAATCTACAGAGTTCAGTTATGTCCATGTTAACATTAAGAGCAGGGCAGATGCAAGGGCCATGAATTTTTAAAAAAATTTCTAATACATCCTCTTCACCCGTGAGTTCTACTTTAAATGCACTGTTTGAGGCCTTTAATGTATTGGGGAAATACATACTGAGGTTCTCACATGGTTAAAAAACACTTGGCTGGTTCCAACCCCCTCTCCCATCCTCCTTGTCTCCCCCCCCCCAGATCTGCCATTTTCATGATAAAGGAATTTTCTTTTGGTGGTGAAAGATCAGCTTGATCAGCAAATTAAAGTGAGTATCAGCAGCATGAATTTGTGTAACCTGTGTCTACTCTTAACGTGTTGGGTTTTTGTGACTCACACACTTTGTAGCTGATCTGCTTTTTACTTGCTCAAGGTAGTTCTACTTTTAAGGACCCTATTCCCCCTTCAAGCTTGATCTGCCTTACATAATATTCTAACAATATTTAAAGAAAGGTCTAACAGCAAGGAAAAAATCATTAGCACACATCGATAGCACACGTTTTGAATTTGAGAGGACTGGAATATGTTCAGAGGAAAAATATTTGGATGTGCATGGCCATGTTTCCATATGCATGTGGTGTGAGACAGATAAAAAAAAGGGGAGAGAGTACAGAGAGATCATTTAGTGCTGATCATAATAACAGAAAGCTTTTAGAATAGCATATGCTGTTTGTGAGGCTTCATACAGCACTGATTGTGGATTATGTTTTGATGGAGTACCTTCGTTTACTAACAAACTTCTTTTCTGGCCGTGAATATTGTTTTGAAGTGGTTGCAAAGCCCATTCACTTAGATCATTTCGCTGACAGGTTGTCCACATGAAATCATTGATGGCCTCATCAGCCCCAGCAGCGACACAAGCAGCAGTCTCACCACTGATGAAAATGGCATGCCTATTCGCCGATCCATTAAGGGAACCAAGCAGGTGTGTCCGGCGCCTGGCAAGCAGCCAATGGTCAACTGGGCAGAGTTGCTGCCCCCACCTCCTGAACACCCACCACCAAGTGACGTTGGATCACCAACTGACTCGCCCATGAACTCTCTACAGCGACATCCGCAGGTGTCCGAAGCACAGCGCTTCGACAGCAACCGCAGCCCAATCTCCCCGGTCTCCAAGATCTCGGCATGTTCGTGTCCAGTTCCTCACGAGTCGTTGGTGCACAACATGCAAGGGATGCCTTGCTACTCTGACACTGAATACACGGGCGGCCCACCGCACGGGGCCAGGTACCCTGACTATCAGCCATACACCACCAAACAGTTCAACATGAAGACTCAGCCCCCCATGGCACAGGGGGGAGGGGGCGGTGGTGTGCGGGTGGGAGTGGGTGGCCCGGGAGGCCACGGGATCCACCTGTGCCACATGTGCCCCCAGTCTAGCTACATGCCCCCCACAGCTGGAGGGGTGGGGCAGGGGATGGATACCATGATGTGCCCCCACCACCACTCGTACCACAGTGACTTGGACCACTTTGGTCCGCGGCCACCAGGCGGGCCCATCTCCTTGCACGGCTACCGCATGCCCCCTTTGGAAGGGGGCGTCGGGAACTCAGATCCACGCATGCTGATGAGCGATTCTGAGAGCATGGGAAGGCACATGCACATGTACCAGAGGGGTGGAGGGGTGATGGGGGAGGGCCCCCTCATGGACCGTGCCTGCCAGTCCTCACTTCCTAGCCTGGCCAACGAATGCATTCACTCACCTGGGTATCGGAGCAGCAGGTAAGCACACGGACACATGACACACATACACTTCTTCACTTGCATGCACACGTACAATTTGTTGCCATACATTTCTTGCTTTTGTCTGATTGGTGGAGGGGAGGGCTTCCAACTGGGAAACTTAAGATTTCGGACTTTCATCTCCTTCAGAAATGCTGAGTCTCCAGTGTCGGAGGGATTGCCTGACTATGCTGGCGAATCAGACCTGGACGCTGCACGAACCACTGACTGCCCGACTCCAGAGTCGAGTGTGAATGGCGAAGGAGATGGGAGCGTCTCAGGTGAGTGAAGTTCCAATTGCTTGAATTGAGCGTGACAGTACAGCTTTTTCATATTATGGATTTCACAAAAGCAGGCAAACAATTTCTGTAATTATATTAATTCGCCTCTAGACCCAAATGTGAAACATTCAGAGCTAGTTAAAAAGTGACCTTAACAGCTTGACAGTGTTTTGTTTTTTGTTTTTTTAATAGTTTTGTCATGGCGATTGTATGTTGTGGATTTTTTTTTTAATTTGGGTGGCATTTCATTGTTTGGCTTGTGTTGGCTGGATGACTAACCTTGTACTGGTCTAAAAGTGCAATGTTGTTTTTCTTAACATGTTTGCACTTAATTGTACAATAGTTTGCCCTTCACCATATCATGCCAGCATGGAACAGTTTTTTTATGGTGTTAGATTTGACGGAATGCCCCTGTCATCCACATCATTTTTTTTTTAAATTCTGCATTCTAATCAATCAGCACTTGATCATTTCACCCATGTTTCTCCATCTTCATATTTCATTGTCTTGCATCTGTCTTACCCATGGTAAAATGATGACTTGTAGTCCTTTGCTCTGAGTCAGCTTATTGTCAAAGTACTGCCAAGATGTAAAGTTTTCAAGCCTTCTAATCCAACAGTGCAGATCGTTATAAACCATGTGTCACTTCTGCAGAACTGTGTAGCTTATGCTCTCGTAACTGCTTTATGTGTAGACATTTGTGTCTGATGCTTGAACAATATTCCGGTTCAGTGATACTGATAGTTCTCATCATCTTCAGTCCAAGCATAAAAACTGTTCACAGGGAATGCTGCTGTGATCAAGTACGGTGCATGAAAATTGTGTGCCTTGTTTGGTAATTAGCAAAAGGCCAAAATGCATGCTGCAATAAATGGGAGACAGAGAGCTGATAGAAATCAAAATAACAGTTCTTTCTGTATAAACATCTGGATCTCTTGCATTCATTAGATGCAGGTGACTTTCATGGCTGGTTGAGAAATACTTTCAGTTAGAGATAAGAAAAAGCATGGCTAGTATAACTGAGGAAATTTTGATTAACATGTAGGTAGTTACAGAAAACATGTATTGGCACTATTTAATGAAAGAGTGGCAGGTACAAGAGAGAATTTTGATTAGTTATAGTATATAGGTGGTTACTTGAACAAGAAAATATGTACACAGAGGAAATTTTGATTCATATATAGGTGGTTAAAGAAAAAACATCCATCCATCAGTATTTAAGGAAAAAATGGCATATACAATACACGAAGGTTTGATTTGTATGAAGACAATTACAGAAAAAATCATTTATTTGCATTATTTCTAGATTTTCAAAGATCTTTCTGTGGAAATTCCCTTTCTCAGAATCTATTGCCAGTTTGACCTTTATAGGTTTACCAATATGTTATTTTAGGACTGTTATCACCGGGAGTGACTGTAATATCAAGACTATCATTATGTTCTGTCTTCTGAAAATAAGTGGTTGTCATTGTCATTGTCATTGTCATCGTTATGGTGAGTGCTAACCACACAATCATACATCACCCATTGCCCTTCCCTCCTGATTAGGTTCCATGCTGGCTGATTGGTCGGGCCAGGGTAGTGACTCTGCTGCTGTAGAGACCAGTAGCGTTAAGTCCAGCGAAGACAGCCACCAAGGTGACGGCAATTCTAGCGATAGCTCTTTCCTGACAGACGCAGACTTTGCTAGTGCCTTGGCACGGGCAGCGGAGTTGTCTGGCATGACCGTTGTGGGTACAACTGTGAGTGACCCCAAAGGAGGAGGTGAGAGATGTGGCAAGATAGACAAAATAATCGTAATGAAGTGCAGATGGAACACGTAGAAAGATTATTTCATCGAATTAACAGATGTTAACTTGAAATGATGGTATTCAGGTCGGCAGTAGATTTTACTCACTTTTAGTTTTAAATGCAATTGTAATGTGTAAATCTTTGCTTTTATTTTGCCTTTTTTAATTTTTAAAAAGTCATTTCCTTTTCTTTTTACTGAGCCTTTGTTAGTTTCACATAAAATATGATCAAGAAAATGAAATGATCTCTATCTTTGTTCATATGTACATCTGTTAACTTTTTTTGTAACTGTCATGTCCTGTTCTCCGACCCTCTGTTAGTTTCACATTGAATATGATCAAGAAGATGAAATGATTTCTATCTTTCTATTAGTATTTCTGGTGTATGTTTCAGGCACAAAGAAGTATCGCAAGCATCGTTCAGCAATGTCGACGGCTCGCCCTACCAGCCCATACAGTACAGACAGTAATTTCAGTGCAGTAGTGCACAAGCCCTACCCCAAATCTGAACGCAAAAAACAACTACAAGAGCAAGGTTCGTTGTATTTTTTTTTTTAAACTTCAGTTGTTTTATTATTGAGGTGTTGCTTATTTCAGTTTTTGCCTGCAGTGATTTTCAATCATTTTGTCGGTATGAAAAGCTCATTGTAATCCAGAAGACTAGTAAAGGTCCGAGATTCTGTACCGTAGATGAGATCTTTTTTGTTGTTGTTCTGTCGTGAAGCATTGCAAGTTTGCAAGTAAGGTTTTCATGCTGCTTGCCATTTTCAATGAAAGTGTCACAGCCGTTTCTTTTTGTTTGTTTGTTTTGTTCCCCACCTTGTTGTCACATTTTTGAAGTTCTCCTTGCATGAGTGTCCCATTTTACGTTAAAGCTATGTCACTGGCTGTCTCAGCTGTTACTACTGAAACTTTACTTCTTCCCTTAAGGGGAAGACCCACAATGAATAATAATGATGATAATAAAAAATATTTATAAAGCGCTATATCTCCCAACTGAGTTTACAGCACACACACACACACATTCATGCACACACAATACACTGGAACCTATCATTCATACACACATATAGATTACACACAGGATAACTGATAGGCAAGACGAAAGAGAAGAGTTTAAAGGGCAGTACAGAAGGAATTTGAATTTTGAGTTATTGCGGATACTGGCGGGAAGAGAATTCCAAACCAATGGAGCAGAGATAAAAACAGTGCTGTCCAAAATAGTTTGTTTTGACTTTTGGAACGACCAGGACAGAGGCATCAGCAGAAGAGCGTAGGGTTCTTATTCTTCTAGGTGGAGCATAAGGCTGGATGATGTCCGAGAGATCGGAGGGTCCTGTCTGAAAATGCATTGGCAGCATTAGCTATCTCACATCAACAAAATTTAATATTTCTGTGGGATGTTAGTACATCAAGCTGTCGGTAAGAAATAAAAGTCAGAACCAAGTGGTCGTCCGGGTAAGGGTGATGGGGTGAGAAGAGTAGTCGCAAAATCCAACTCAAGAAAGAAGTCTGAGCAGTTTTTAGCCGTAACAGCAGGCACATAAAGCATTTAGCAAGATCGGAAATGAGGACCATAGCTTTGATGCCTCAGTAACCGAATCTGATATTTTAGTAGTAACTTAGTATTGATGAATTGAAATTACATTGCAGCTCGAAAGTATGGCAGTCGTACAGGAACTGAGGCAGATGCTGAAACAGATCCTCATGGTCAGTATTAGCACAAAAGACTGCGCGAGCTTTTGACACTAGTTTTCAAAGGTGCCACTGTTGCAGAAGCACACCATAACGGCATCTATTTTAATAAAGAACTGCAGCTTGGCTCATTAATATACACAGGAGCTTTCTGACATTACCTGCAAAGTGGGGGTACCCATATTAACATATCTCACTGCATATGTGTGTATTGATGGCTTCATATGTGTTACTTGTTGTAGCAAAGCATCTGTGTTCACACAGTGATATTTAACCTTGTTTGCAATTCACTTGCTGTGTGCTTGTGTATGGACTCCTTTCACTGGTCACTGACAGCCCCTGGTAAAAGCGTAGTGCCTAGCCTGTGGATTTTTATTCAGTTTATTAGCTGATGGTTCAGAATTAGAACTGCTGAGTGTGAAAAAATAAATGTGTTGTATTTAGCAGGCTTTAGCAGCTTTAATAGAAATAGCATTTCATGTCTTACCCCCACCTCCCTTTTCATGGGAAAGCAGGACTGTTTAGATGTTATGTGCAGATGCCAGTACCATTGGTGGAACCTGGTCTGTGCAGATCTGGATATTTTTGATTTGATTTGAATGCTAACATATGAAGAAACTTTTGGCTGTATAAGGGTGGGAAGTTGACAATCATTTGGGTACCTTTGTGTTTCGTTTTTTTTTAAAAGAGAATATAGCAAGTCTTAGCAGTATTGAATAAGAAAATCGAGCCTTTTGTTGTTATTTCAGCTAGGGTTTTTTTTTTCTTTAATGGGGGAGGGAAAGTCAGTTTTAAGCTGTCTGGTTTCCCTCCCCTCCCCTCCCCCCCACGCCCATATCCCACAAAAAAAAAATGACAGAAGACTTTAAAATTCATGGCTAGATTATTTAAGATGGTTTACATTACTGTATAAAGATTGAAGTCAAGCCTGCCAATAGGCCATGTTTGTTAATGCTGGCCATCAGTTGAACAGTACCAAGAATACCTCAAAATTTTGTGAGCTTTCTTGTGTGGGGGGGGGAGGGGGAGAGTTGCTGTCATAACGCTTTTGTACCATATGCTTAACTCACACACTGCTTCCTCTTTCTCCCTCTATCTGTGCTTCCCAAAATGCACTGCTGTGCTGTGTATGCTGACAACGAACACTGCTTGCTGCTGCACACTGCTCACCATGCTGCTTGCCTCACATCACCATGGTGTTCACCTGGATCTCCCTTGTTCTGCGGATCCGTGGACATCCTGGAATGGCCTGGTGGATCCTGTCTGCCCACCTTCCCCCCGCCTCACATCCTCCGCTCCCATCTCCCTTGATGTGATTGCAACAACCGCATCTTTGACCACTTATTTACTGACACGTCTAAAAATGTAGCTTTAAATTCACCTTTCACAGCACCTGCCAGTCACTCTTTCCACTACCCCTACTTTTCTATACCCCCTCCCTTGTGCAGTTCCCCTGTGTCCTTAAATTTTGGGGCTGGGGAAGCAGGACATGGCAGGGTAGGCTACCCCCAAGCCTCCCTCAGACAGGGTCCCCAGCCTGTGGGCTTGTGTTCTGGGGAGGAGGGGGGTGGCCTCCCATGCTCTGGCACCACTGGCCAGTTTGCCAACCCTGCAAACCAGGGACATTTTCTGCCCAGTGATGTGAGTAAACTGAACCTTTTTTAATCATCTCCAGGACTGCTATTCATGTTGACTGATTAGTATGACAGTATCTCTTCTTAAGTTCATAAAGGATTTAAAAGCGAAAATTGCAATTTACAAAAGTGTCTTGATAGCATAACAGCCATTGCCATTGCTAATTATGCTTTAAAATATTACCACCTCGAAGGTGACATAAAGCTCGATTAACACATCAAATCACTGAGAAAAAGAATGTGAGGCTACAGAATTCACCTTTGGACAAAAATGGGGTGAAATACTTAGTCTTCTGCTTATGAATAAAGTAATAGTATATTACCACAGCACAGATACAGTTGCAGATGATGCAGAGCTCGCTAATTCCTGGAGATTTGGTAGCATCTCATTAGTGACCTCTGGGAAGACGGAAAAGACATTGATAAATAGAGGAGGGATTTTTGTGGGTGAATTCAAGATCCTGAATTTTTGGTAGGAAAGAAACTGTGGCATGTTTTTCATTGCTGAACAGTAGGTGTGTGGAAGTTTGTCATCAAGCTTCTGCCAAGTCAATCATTTCAGAAAGCAAGGAAACTGGGACATAAAACCTGGAATCTTGCTGGTCGAGAATGGGAATTCTAGTAGGCCAGCTCTTGCTCTCAGCATCAACACAACATCATAAAATTAAATTTTAAGAAGATGTCAGTTAATGTGAGATGAGGAACCAAGAAGCTTATAGAACAGTCACTGCACATGAACAGCAGCCCAGGGCTTACTTGATTTTTTAGCTTCTTGTGATGTCAGGAGAGCTCTGAAGGGGCTCATAAGGCTATTGCTACTACTAATACTAGAAGGAGAGGGCTTTATGAGAAGTTCTTGTGATATGCATGACAAATTGTTTAACCAAAGATAATGTGTAAAGAATTAAAAAATTTACATGAGAAATTTGGACCTGTGTGAAAGACTGTACCTTAGTCTCTGATGATTCATGCAAGTACTTGCCCAACAACAGGGTTTCTCACAGACCAGAACTGAAGACTCAAAGGAAGTTTTATTCTTAAAGCCTTAAAATTTTGATACAAATTTGGGGGGTTATACAAGCAGGTAGTGAAGATCATTTTTTCTGACAATGGTCCAAACTTACTGTTTTATGAAGATGCTTGGAGCAATTTTTGTTTAGTATGTCCAAATGTTGAAAACACCTACAGATATCAGTGTTTTGATAGAAACCCTTCCAAGAACAGTGCACTGTTAGCTTTACACAAATAGTCTTTTTCCTAGGAAAGCTATACTTTCTAACCCAAAACTGTGTGCAAGATACAAAAGTATGTGGGGGTTGGGGTTTTTTTTGGGGGGGGGGTTATGGGGGGGGGGTCATTTCTCTCATTCTCCAGATCATTCTTTTGCCAGATTTGATAAAATTTTATTCAGTTAAGTGCATTTTTGTACACAGATCCCAATCGTGTAAACAACTAAGATCAGGAGAGGACAACTCCCCTCGTGGCAAGCAAGAGAGGTAACCAGCCAGCAAGGGGACTTAATCAACTGCCAGGGAACAAGCCAGGAGACCTGTTGATGGTGCCTGCCCAGCTTTTTCCTGGTAGTCTTCATGGGACAGCTTCATGTGATGTGAAGTCAAGTCTCCTAGCAACATTTCCAAGGATGCATCATGGGATTGAACTGCCAGAGTGAGAGAGGCTACCTGAACCTGACCAGGTGCAACCATCAGCACTTTGGTACCTGTGTACCATTTAGCCCTGCAGCGCAGTTTCACCAGCCATCACTTCAGTTCATTTCAACCAGTCAGCACTGTGGTGTAATAGCCCAGGATTGTGCTTTAGCCAAAAGTGTTGTGCTGAGTTTGCAAACAATGAGGCATCAGCTCTGCATTGTGGCTAGGAAATGTGTTCAGAGAATATATTACTTGCCCCTTGGCCTAGAGGTGTTACGTCGATAGGATGGTTAATGTGAAGGATCTAAAATACAATCTTCACTAACTTCTTGTGTACATGTACTCAAAGTCACACCTTGGAATCGACCTTCTCTCTGTCCCAACAGTCTGGTTGCATGTGACCAGAACAAGCTTACGTCTGTGTTCGGTAGCAGTTTTACCAAGACTCTACCCTAGTTTAGCTGCTTCGTGTACTTTAGGCTAGTAGTGACATTACAAAGCCAGACCCGGCAGACACAAAAAAAGGGGGGAGATGGGGGTGGAGGGGCAGGCAGTTGTCGTGCAAGAAAAGGACAGCTTCATCGGCTCATGCTTGTGTAAAAATCATTCTGAGCTGTCTTTGTGTTGTAGAAGAAAAGTAGACTGCAAATGATTGGGTTATGTTGCTACCTTAGGCTAGAGTTCACTGTTGTGCATGTGCAAAACACGGCGGGAACTTTTACAAACTGAACAGACTTCGCCGTTGGGTGTCTCACCCTTATGTAGGATATTCCTTGAGCTACACCCGTGCATGGCAACCATTTTTGATCATCATCCAGTTGTCTGTGGTTCCCAGGCCCATGGATGTTGCAGAGGCTGACGTTAAATTTTGTGGGCATTCTGGGATGCTCTGTGGATAGTAAACGTCTTAACAAATATTCCTCCATGTTGCAGGACCTTTGTGTTTTGCCTCACAGAGCAGGCACTAATGTGGTCTCCACAAATCAGTCCTATTGGTTAGAAGTGCTTGTAATTCCGAGAGCATGGATGCTCTTTGTTTCAGCGCAGTCTCTGAGCTGATTGTGAACTGTCTTTGAGCAGTGTGCATTCTAAAAATTCATGAGCTTTGGCTTAGATTTGTATGCGTGAAGGACAAAGTACGTATGCATAGTGGAAGAACTGCATTACTGCAAGACCCACTGTGTCCACCTTTACCTGCCTGATCACTGTGTCCACCTTTACCTGCCTGATCGCTGGAGGCATGTTGAGCCCACGTAGTCGTCTTTTTTGCTGGTCATTGAAAACCTGCATCAGGCTGCCGATAACAGAGAGTCTGGAGGGTGTATCATGCGAGCAGCTTCGTGCAAACTTTGTGATGATAGAAACTTTCTGAAAACATTGGGTAGCCACTGAAGACAACCAAAACATAACGAGAAGCACTAGCAAATATCCTCTAACTGCTTGCATCAAAAGAAGACTGTAGCAAAGGGGATGTTGATGCTGTGTCAACGTTTAGCTGAAGATGTTTTATTTCATTGCTTTCTTTTGTGCAGTATAACTTCTTTTCATTTAAGTTTCAGTTTCAGATGGAGCAAATGTTTACACTTTGTTCTGAAAATGAACTTTGCCAGACTTTGACAAGTTTTATTTAAAAGGATTTTTGGGGGGTGGGGTGGGATTTGAGTACAAATCCAGTTTCTCATTGTTAGCGCTAGCTGTTGCGAAGTTTTGTTTCAACTGCAGTTCATTTTTTTTAAACTACTGACAATGCACTAATGAAATTTCACAGTTCGTCAGCACACCCTTGCATGTACCCAATGACTGACACCCCAGCATTGCTGTATCAACTGGCAAAACTCTGTACCTAGTGGGCAGAGCGGTATCAAAACATGCTAAAAGTGCTTCTTCCTGAAAATAAATCTTTACACAAGATAGGCTGAATGGTATGACAAAGGTGCTTTTAAAAAAAATTCTTGTTGTTTATCCCATCAAATAGTCACGGAGATATCTCTCGCGTTTCTATTTTTTCTGGGGTTCTCATTTTTTTGTTTTCCCCCTCCCACCATTTGTGTTTGTTAATTTATGAATGATACTTTGCTGTGATAAGCTGGTTGGCTTGAGTTAGGCTTCAGTGGTGGCAAAACCAAAAAGTTTGCGGACAGGTTTGCGAAAGCTTCAAAGCTTCCTCTTTTTTTAAAATCTGACCTGATGGATGCAAATACCTACCACATATATGGATCATTTTTTTGTTATGTTCGTCACTTTTGTGCTAGTGGGCTAAGGACACCATGAAATTTTTATTCTCAGTGTAATGCTATTCATGTATTAACTGGATAATGTGTGACAAGATTCAGTGTAAGTGAGGAGTGTTGAGGGACGGACAAGTTTTCTTAATAACTAGGGTAGCATCTTTTAATATCTTGTTGATTTGATGTGTGTGTGGTTATTGCTGGAAGGCGTTTATATGAAATTAGAAATCCATGCATGTCAGTTGGGATAGTTGTTTTAACTTGCTGGAGCTAGTTAAAAGTAAAGAGTGGTTTTCAGCAGTGCAGTCACTGAGCTATGTAATCGATGCCCAGTTTCTTTTGTAAAGAACAAGAACTACTCCCAGAATGTCGAGCTTGACAGTGGCTGGAGTCCTCCGGTAATCATTATTTTGCCCAAAAGATTCGGCTGAAGGTGGAGCTACATTTTGTAAATTTGGTTGTTTCCAGCAGAAGGTTGTAGTAGCAAACTTGATGCATCTTTCTTTTGATAACACATGAGTAGTGTTCTTGTTGAAAAAATGCCCCTTCGTGTTGTAGGTTTATTAACAATATGACTGCATGGTGCATTATTATCAACATCAATCCTTTCATTTGGGATCTTTTTTCTTGGTGGGGGGTGGGGGGGGGACTGGCACCTTCCCCAATCTTTTTTGGCTGCTGTGGCTTTTACTGAGGACACACTTGTTCGAAAATTTTGTCTGGTGTAGTTAAAGCAGAGTCTGGATGTGGCATCTCTTGCCTGGAAGGGCAATTGGAGTTTCTGCTTGGGGACTCTCACCGTCAGTCCCTTCTACTGTCTCCACTCCTGCCCCCCTGCCCCTACCCCTACCCCAAGCACTTTTTCGTCAAAGGTTTTTCTAGTGGACTCCTCCCCCTACCCCCTCCCCCCTCCCCAATTAACTTTGTGACTGACTTCTCTATCCTGATGACTCCTTCCCTTCTCCCATACTGCCCTTATATGGCTAATTTACCCTCCCCACCTCCCCCCTTTCATTTAGTTGCATTTGCATTCATGGAATTTTGAGGTACTGCTAAAGATGACTGCCAGTGGCCCTGGATGGCAGTAGTTAAATGACCAAACCCCTTCGTCTTTTGACTGCTTGCAAAGTTCTTTGAGGCCAGCCACTTTTAAAAAGAAAACAGGTCTTTGGTTTCTCCTTTCCCCAAAACAAACTTTCTGGTGTTGGTGAAATCACATAAATGGCATGGATGTTTATTTGCATCACAATATCCATGGCTTCGTGCATGTAGCAAACATCAGCAGTTGTCTTACCTAGAGGAAATTAACCCTTACACTGCTAGACTTAATGAAATACCCGAGCACAAGTCACAAAATCAATGGATGCACAGCTGCCGAGATCATGGCCTATTGCACTGTAAGGGTTAGGATGCAACTTATTCGGTACCAGCTATGTATGTTCTTGTCACTAAGTAGGTAACTTGTATATTGGCTTGCGAGAGCTGTCTGAGGGGAAAAAGAGAGGCTTTCCTTTTGTTTTTAAATGGATGATTATTTGAGAGCATGCACCATCCTGGGAGTCAGATTTTGTTTTTAAATGAAAGTTACCAGTGTTCCTTCCAGATCCATTGAATAGTCCATCATTCTTGCCATATTACACAATGGGTTTCTGACAGTGTATATAATGTACAGATGCAGTAATTCTTTATGGTCATATTTTACATTGCTATTTGTATTGTTCATGCAATGACTGGTCAGTTTTGTTTCTGTTGGGGGTCACCTTGCAGTGCAATGATTTTTCACAAAAAAAAAGGAAAGAAGGAAGGTTGGGGGTCACAGCAGTCTGTGAAACACTAATGGATGTCTGGCCAAACACTATTTAGTGTGATCAGTAGGGAGTAGAAGGGCCGGGCGAAAGAGCAAAACCAGCCAACAAGGCAAGAATTGATGGAGGCACTTTGTAACATGCTGAATTACGTGGTCAGATGGTGTATGTGCTATATGCTGAACTCACAGAACTGCATGCATTAAACATCATGTCAGTGTGGAGGAAACTGCAGGCAGGTCTGCTGGGTCTCGCTTCCACGGGCTGAGCTCACGTCTTGTCCTCTGGCTTGCCACTTTGCACACAAGTTTATTATGTATGCAGGGCAGTGGTGGACTGACGAAAGAACAGACATGATGACTGGCCACCAAACACGGAGAGAGCTGAAGCAATATGATTTTATATGGTCAGCTCATACATTGTGTATATTTCTCTTAGTTGTACTGCAATGTGTAAAAAGTACTTTTTAAGGGATGGGGGAGGGAGGGGGAATTTTGTACTTATGTATTTACTTGCATATTTATTCCTGTGGTTTGTTTTATGTTATGTTCTCTTTGTGTTACCAAATGGTGTACCTGTACATATACACAGTCCATATTACAGATTGATTTGAATGTTTTCATGTTTATTACACTTGGTGGTCTACAAATTTCTCAGAGGTGTTTACTGTCCTTCATACAGAGCTGCCACCTACATAGCATGCTGTTGTTCTAGCCAATCTGATCGCTCATCATGCTGAATGCTGGTAGAATTATGCAATTGTCTGTTTATTTCTCTTTGCAAAATTCCCTTCCCCTTCGCCCCCTCCTACTCACCCCTCAAAATGTCTTAAAAGTTTTCAGTTAACTACCAGTGGAGTACTGACACCACCAACACCCCACCCCCCATCCCTACCCCTTCCAGTATGTGTATATCCTTTACCACAGTGCTGTCCTGCTGTGGCTAGATGCAACTCTAAGTAGAATTGATAATAATGTGCTTTTCAAGTCAAACCTGAAGCTACCACACAACAGTCATAATTTTGTCATTTTGGTGTAACTTACGATGGACACAGGCATCAAGGCCTGCAATGATCTGTGGCATCTTCCCTAGTTATACATAGGATAGGCGATAGCAGCCCTGAAAGGCCACCGACAAGATTTTAATAAGCTGGGGTCCCTGGACTACTGTCTTTCTGTATCTCTGGTCTCGTGCTGTAATGGGGCATGAAGGCTTATTTCACAAAAGGACTTCACCTTCAAAAAGGGTAATAAACCAGTTATTAAATAAACTAGAAATGCGGGTCTGTCTTGTTTTAGGGCAACACATTAGTAGGAGCCAAATCAAATCTAGAAGAGTTTATATGAAGTTGTTGCTGTCACAAAACTGCTTCCTTTAACAGGGGCGGCAGGCTGGTTCCAAGTGGTTGAGTTTGAATTGTGCACAGTTGTCATGTTCTCTTCAATTTCTATATGGATACTGTTCGCATTCTGCTTCTGTAATAATAGTTCTTCATATGAGCCTTGGATTATGTTGTAATGTAATGGGGCAAACATGAAGTATGGTAACTGTTTATTTTAGATGGGATACTTTGTCCCCCCCCCAACCCCCTATTTTTTTTGTTTTGGCATCCAGCTTTTGGGCAGTCCCGTTATATGCAGACTTAGTCTAGATTTCAAAATGCATCAGTTGAGATGGTTATAAAGTACGTATGTCTGTATGTATGCAATGGCTGTACCCAGTGGAAATCAGGCAATATTAACGAAGTGAGAAGCACGTTACAAAATCTGAATGTTTTATGTGGATCTAGAACAAGTAAAATTACAAACTGGATGTCTTTCTTTGGAGTGTTTGTTTCTCTGTGGGCGTGAGTGAGAACATGTCATTTCATTTCAGTAAATGTGCAGTGTGAGTGTGACTGGGAAATACTGTGTAATGAGCACAATGTACTGTGCTGATTAGATAAAGTTGGCACACAAGCTTCTTAAGTACACAGATCCTACTTGAAAATCTACTTTGGCTAAGAATTTAAACCTATACCTTGACCTGATAGCTATTACCTGCTGATAACTTTCTTTTCAACGATAACAATTCAGTTCTTATATACTGTACCCAGGCTCATTTGCTCTCTCTCACACACACACACAGTCCCATGAGAGCACACAGTAGTTAACTGCAATCATTTTATCTGCTATGAGGGTGCTAGCTTTATTCGGATGTTGTAGCTAAGAGGAAAAGTGAATGAGGTTACCTGCTTTGCAAAGGTGACACAAACGCCACTCAGGCAAGTTACCTGAACACTTCTAGGCCAACCAGCAGGTGAGTGACTTGTTTTATCTTTTATCTGATGTGGGTGCTAACCAGGCAGATGAGCTAGAAAAATCTTTGAAGCTAAAACTATCAAGCAGGTGCAGGGGAAGCTAAAATGGTTGAAGAAGAGTAGGTCAAAATTTTTACCCAGGATGGGTGTATGTAAAATTTGTCCTTTTTCATGCAGTGTCCTATCAGTTTCATTCAGTAGCGATTAAAAAAAATAAAACGGTGACCTTTTTGCCTCCCTTTGCTGTCTTGTACATTTTACTATTTCGCCCTCTAACACGAGCTGTAGACTAGAACTAAACGTTTTTGTCAGAACTGCCACCCCGCCTTTGTGGTTAGACTGGCTTTCCGTTCGTCCATTGTGACTTTTCTTTGAGTAGTGAGGGTGGGGGGGGGGAGAGAGTTTGAGGAATGGTTGGTTTTGTGGGGGGGAGGGGGGGTTAACGTCCAGTCGCAAACGGGGTGCATATTACTATCACTCAAGACAGTGTTGCTTGAGGCAAGATGCTGCCACACGTGGGACTGCTGTCGCAACACAAACCATCCGTTCCACCCGGTCACATTATACTGACACCGGAGTTCCGGTCAGAGTTATCGCGATGTCATTGCGAAAACTCGGCACAGCCTAAACACCATGTAAACGCGCAGAAGAACTGGAACCAATCAAATGACGAGCTCTATTTAGGATGAGTAACAAACGGAGCCAATCAAATGGCCAGCTATATTTCGAAGGTCTTTCAAGGGGCGGGGGGAAGGGAGGGAGAGGGGGATGTTCGAGAGGAGAGGGGATTTAGGGGAAGGGGTGGGGTTAGGGTGGGGGGTAGGAGTAGGGGATAGTTGGGGGAGGGGTGGGGTGGGGTATAGGCAGTAAAGATCTTCCAGGAAACTGCAAGGTTTTCAGTGGTGACCCTACGAGATTAGCATATTTTACGTGATAATGTATTTTGATTGGCTCCAGTTATTCTGCGCTTTTTCATGCTCAAACGCAGACCGTGGCAGCGGGCTAACCGGTCCTAGCATGGGTGGTGGTGGTTATTTAGAGGGACAGTGCTTCCATCTCGTGGTGATTTCGCACTACGGGGGATGGGGTCCTATTACTAATCTATGCACTGAAAGGACCACCAGACTGACTCCTAGCATTGTTCCGGTGTTGCAAGAACATTTATCTGGTATCCGGAGGGCTTCACTGCGCATGTGTGACAGCCTATGCGTGTGTGGATAAGGCAACGAAAAAACTAAATAAGGGGAAATTAAGTAAAACAAATCATGCTTTTAAACGTTTGTTACCACAGCAAGCTAAAACACTTCAATGTTAAATTTTAAGATTATCGGCACATAACAGTGTAATGAAATACACGGATCCCAAGTGAAAACTAATATTTCGTGTGTATTTAGTCGGATAACTATTCTCACTGTATCAGCACGGCAGGTTTTGTCCTGTCAGAAACGGACACCTTAGCGGTTAGATCATCGAAAAGGTCGTTTGGAAAAGGGGAGCCAAACACTGGAACAGGGTCAAATCAAAGTGATTTTTTTAAAGTAAAGCATGAAATACCACAAAATTCTTAACGAGAAACAAAATTATAGGTGTTGAAAAAATATTAATGTTTGGACTTACAAGCTGCTGTTCGGACACTGTAGCTCCACCGTTCGGAATTAACATGATAACAGACCATCAACATGCCTGTAAATACGAACAGTACTTTTTTCGAAGACTATATTAATTTAATTTCTTTGAAGATTAGGGGATTTTTTTCATCGCTTTGCTTATTTTCTGTATGTAGAACAGAATATTTTGATTTGGCTGTATTTCGATGTTACAAGAGGATTAGCATGTTTGTTATTTGTCGCCTCTCCTCTAAGTAATGGTGGCGTTGTTGTGGTTGCTGTTGGTGCTGCTGCTAGTCTAAGGCGAACTGTCTCGTCCGTGGCAAGCTTTAAATGGATGGGGCCAAACGGGAAAGCGAAGTCAAACTTTCTTGGTCTGTAGGTGTACCATTATCACGACACCACGAAGAAACATGTAACGTGATCACGACACCACGAAGAAACATGTAACATGATCACGGCACCACGAAGAAACATGTAACGTGATCACGACACCACGAAGAAACATGTAACATGATCACGGCACCACGAAGAAAGATATGTCGCATGACCGTCTCAGTCACCGTTGGCATAGAGAAGACCACAAGTACTCTGCAGTTCAGTTCTTTTATTGGGCACACTCTGTACAACCGGCCATTAGACCTCCCTTCTCCTCGTACACCAAAACATCTGCGCTCTGCAGTGCAACAGACGTCAGCTTCAACAGGTCACGAAATACCAAAACTACTGCAAATAAATCTCAGCTTTCCTTCTTTCTATCCCGCCATTCGTCGATCTAGCTACCTTCATCAGTCGGTCCATCTCCATCGTGTCTACCCCCACCAAGGTTTATACACCTAACCTAAGTGTCGAGTGTCGGATTCCCACGAGCTGCACGTGTGATTGTGATTGGCACATGCGCCCTCTGTGGGCCTCGTGGACAGTACATGTTTGGAGCTATGGCTTCTGTGTGTTTATGGTTAACCGAGTGCTGGGTGGCTAAAAATGATGTCTGGGCTCCCTAATGTCTGTTTTGCTCTATGTTTAGTTGCCAGACCTGTCATATGTCCAATGTCCTCTCCCAAACTATACTCTAACAATACACCTAACTAGCATCCCTGTTACCTACAGTTGGCACGCATATTGTTATACAGGGCGTAACCACAAGCCAATAAGATCGACTAAGTGCAGCTCTGACGATGCTCGACAGCCCATGAGAAAGAATCTGGACTGACCCGTAGCTGACAGGCGTCTACATCTGCATCCGAGATTCACTTTTATTTAGACCATGGCCACCAACACGCTATCCATCCCCGATTACATCGTGTTCGCCGCCATGCTCGTGATCTCGGCTGGCATTGGCGTCTACTACGCATGCGCGGGAGAACGTCAGAGGAGCACGCGCGAATTCCTAATGGCGGACAACAGCATGCGTTATTTGCCCCTGTCCCTGTCGGTGTTGGCCACTTTCTTCTCAGCATCTACTCTGTTGGGCACGCCTGCAGAGATCTATCAGTACGGCAGCATGTATTGGATCTCAGTCTTTGGCGCCTGCATGGCTCCCATCACAGGCGCCCTTCTGTTTGGTCCCATGTTCTTCAAGATCAAGGTCGTTAGTGTTTTCCAGGTGAGAAAGAAGATGAAACACACACACACACACACAGTCACAAAACAGAAGAGAAAATAAAAAAGATAAGAAACTAATAGCGGGAGAAGAGAGGGAGGAAGATATCAAGATAGACTGAGAGGGGGGGGGGGGATTCCCGCTTTATGCAGGAAAGTGACGTATGACAGAACCCATCGTTTATTTTCGACTTTATTTTTTAACATAAAATTATATCAACATCTATTCTTCTACCACGCCATTCACTGAACATTCTTTAGATCTGCTCTTTGCTAACTTTTAAAGAGCACTTGGCCTATGCCGAGCCAGATTTTTTTTAAAGAGTACTTGATCTACCCGGATCATTGTCTTATTCAAGTACCTGTTTTTAAAAGGCGTCCCTAGGCAGATCTTTCGTCTTACTGTAGTACCAGTAAAACATCCCTTATAAGACCTGCCATACACGACCTCCTCCGGCATACGTCCCAAACATTTCTGACGGAGACCATTTACTATATAGACGACCTCCCATTAACGACTCCCTCCTTAACCCGACCACCGACCGACGAAAGTGGCTTGGTTTGCACAGTATACGACTTTCTCTGGTTGAGCGGAAAAAGGTTAGCAGACTTCCTTTTGCAAAGATGTTCACCGAGAAACGCTAAATTTCGACCCCAAATTCCCCCGAGAAGCGCAAAAGAACTGTTTTAAATCTAGAAAAGACATTGAAAGTGCTCCTAACAAAGAAGCAACAAAGAGAAGTCGGCAATAAATATTGGATCCGACATCCATTTACGACTTTATGCCTAACAGACTGAAGGAAGTGACAGTTTTGTACAATATACGACTTTCGTGTCTTTTCGACATTTCACAGAAGGACAAATAGTTTATATCACAGATCTGGTTGTAATTCATTCCTGAAAGTCTTATTTCATATTCTATGTTCAAGCCTTTGTTTCGGCTGATTCACTAGACAGTCAGTGCCTGAAATATTTAACCCAATGTAAACTGTGCAACTTGCAAGGGGTGGGTAGCGGGTAGAGAGCTGCGTCAAACTAACGTGTGATCTCAGTAACTGGATTGCGAAAAAAAACCTATTTTAATGTAGTTTAGTGGTAAATATAAAAAAACTTCAAAACACATGCTGCAGTTGGCTGCCATGATAACATACATGCAGATGTGTTCTCACCCCATCCATCACCGTACACGTACCTACATGTACTAACGGCTCAGTGCAACTAGTCCTCGTTTATAAGATCCCTCTATCATAAGACCTGATTTTGACTGGTTTTTTTTTTTCAAAGTCGTATATTGGAGGTTTCGCTGTACCTGTTTTGAAAGAGTACTTGATCTCGCCAGATCTGTTGTTTCGTTCCAGTACCTGGAGCTCAGGTTTAAATCAAAGCTGGTGAGACTCTTCGGTGCTTTCATCTTTCTTCTGCGCACGGTAATTTCTGCATAATTTTTTTTTCGTAGGCTTTTAGTCTTATTCGCAGTTCCGATACTTGCACCAGCTAACAGTATTTTGCTTAGACACGCTCAGCTTCTGAAAAACCAAGGCAGAACCATCACTCTGTTGACAGTTGTGATTGACAGTGTTTTCTGACAAATCACATTTGGGGAGAGAGAGAAAAAAACGGATTGATATTAGTGTACTAAACGGTGTGAGTGTTGTAATCTCTTCCTGTAACATGCTGAAATGTTTACCCGTTAGAGATTCAAACTTTATGCATACGTTATACGCACGGAAAGGCGACTCAAACGTTCACCTAACACAAGACCAAGACAAGTTGAAGAGCAACAAAAGAGAGAGAGAGAGAGAGAGAAAAGAGCTTCATATCCCATAATATGAATTAGTTAACTGTCTCTGCCATCGTTTCAGTCCGTTGGCATGGGAATTGTTTTGTTTGGACCATCCACAGCCCTTAGTGCTGGTGAGTAAAGTACATTAAACCTTCTGTCCGTCTGTGTACTGTTTTCTTGTCTTTATGGTCCCCCCCCCCCCCCATGTTACATGTTTCTTTTTTTATATATCTATTGATGTCACAGGATTTTAAAATATTCCCCCTTTCAGTCCAGTCGGATCGTGGGAGCTGTTCTGCCGATATTTCCCCCTTTGTATGATGCCTGTCGCTCGTGTTGAGCACTACATTGAACTGTCCCAGATTATATTCCTCAGCTAGGCAAAATAGATCCCATGTTCTGGTAGACTTAGAAAGATAAAGACATACCTATTCGGAACATGTCAACCTTTTCTGGAGGCAAACACGACTGTGTAACTTTTAAATGCGCCACGAAGCGTCTCTTTGCGCGAACTGCTGTTTGGCGACATATCTCCGTTTGAGAAGTCTGTACAAGTCTGATATGTGTCCTGCTGACACCCGTATTCTTGTGTCATTAGTATCTGAGCTGTTAAATGTCTTCCGGTGACGTTGAATTCCCGTGGGTTAAGAGTCTGGCCTGTTGGACGTGTTCCGTTTAAGTTCTATTCGTGTGTCTTTATTTTCTGGCCTATTTGACGTGTTCTGTTGATGTTAGTTTTCTTGTATCTTTATCTTCCAGCCTGTTGGATGTGCTCTTTTGATGCCTGTGTTCTTGTGTATCCTAATTAGTGTCTGTTGGATTTGTTCTGTTGATGCCCGTGTTCATATATCCTAACTAGTGTCTGACCTCTTGGGCACGTTGGCTGATGCCTGTGTTCTTGTATCCTAATTTGTGTCTGCCCTGTTGTACGTGTTCTGCTGATGCTTGTGTTCTTGTGTCACCCTAGTGACGGGACTGTCGGAGGGGGTGATCGTGGTGTTAGTGGGGGCTGTGTGCATGTTCTACACCACGCTGGGGGGACTGAAAGCCGTGGTGTGGACAGACGTTTTCCAGACCATCGTCATGTTAACTGGCATGCTCACTGTACTCATAAAGGTACTCAGTAGCCTTAGCAGTGAACTAATACAGGTACTCAATAGCCTTAGCACTGTACTCATACAAGTATTCAGTAGCCTTAGCACTGTATTCATAAAGGTACTCAGTAGCCTTAGCACTGTACTCATACAGGTACTCAGTAGCCTTAGCACTGTACTCATAAAGGTACTCAGTAGCCTTAGCACTGTACTCATAAAGGTTTTCAGTAGGCTTAACGTTGAGATAGAGGAGAGGGAGGGAGCATGGGCGCTCGTGCATGAGCTCGGCCACGTACATCTATCAATGGAAGTATTTCTGTGGGTTACAATGCATGGTTAATTTCAGGCCAGCCTTGAACTTGGTGGAATAGACGAGGTGTGGAGAGTGTGCGACAGGGGAGACAGACTCCACTTCTTCGAGTGAGTGAGTTATGTCCCTTTCCCTTATTTCTAGCTTCCCGTCCAAGAAAAAATGTCGTTGATTTCGTTTCTCTTTTCTTGTTGAAAAGAATATTAAAATTTCATCGAGGCTGTATTTGGGCTTTAAATATTGTTGGAGAATGCTGTTTGCCTAGCTTTAACCCCGACCCGCGCATACGCCACACGTTCTGGGGCCTGACCGTTGGGATTTTTCTGGTCTGGCTGCCGCCCTACGCCGTAGACCAACAGATGGTGCAGCGCTTCGCTTCGGCACGAAGTCTCCGAGAGGCTAAAATGTAGGCCACAGGACAGACACCCACGCTGCAGATATTGCCAGTCTTTTTGCCTGCCTCTTTGTCTGTCCGTCCGTCCGCCCGTCTGTCTGCGCATACATGTCAGAAGCTGAGGTAGAGGTTGAGGAAGGTGCTATGGAACTAATTAAAAAAAGCTACCTGCTTTGCTTTGGTATTCCCCATCAGTATGTCCATCCGTCCGTCCATCTGTCAATCTGTCCATCCATCCAACCAGCCAGCCAGCTAGCCAGCCCGCCTGTCCACCATACTTCAGTTTGTTCGTCCCTATTCTCCTCCTTACGGCTGTGTCCGTACCAGCCATCTTGTACAGCTTTTCACAGGAGACTCGAACCCAGCTGTTGTGTTTATCACCCCTACACAAAGCTTGATACACAGCTCTCCTTCTAATTATGATGTGTTCCTCTCTGTCATATTACTCTTCTTCTTATGGAGCTTTGCCTCTAAACACGGCTGCTGTGTTTATTGCTATTACACTGCCTGTTACATATCTCTGCTTATGAACACACCCCGTATGTTTATCGCCATTATGCTGCCTGTTACAGAGCTTTGCTTCTGAACACACCCGGTATGTTTATCGTCTGTATACTCCCTGTTACAGAGCTCTGCTTCTGAACACGCCCGGTAGGTTGGGATAAATGGTGCTTATTTAGTAGATGTAATAAAAAGACAACAAACAAACCCTGTAAATATGTGATAGAAAACCTTCAAGCAAGTTTATTACTTATTTTTCTTTTTGTAAACAAGATTGGCGTCTTACAGTGAGAACATTGATGAGAGTGACAATGAGAGAGAGAGATCGACTGAAGATTTACTTAGCCAATCAAATCTGTTATGATTGTTGGTTGTAGAAGTTGGGAGGGGGCGAGATAGGAAGGTAATGGGGAGAGATTTGGTACAGTCAATATAAAGATATTGTACTTAGGTACATATACATCCAGACGTACTTGTGTATACTCGTATGCGCTAACATTAGCACACGTACTCTTGTGAGTGTGAGTTGACAGTCACTATAGTGTTTGTTACAACATGGTTATGCTGCCAGTGACACTGTCGTTACACTGTTCCAGAGCACTGCTCCTCAACGTGCCCGGTATGTTTATCATTATTACACTTTGCTGTCTCACGGGGCTGGTCTTGTATGCACAGTATGCGGACTGCGACCCTCTGGCCGAGGGAACAGTTAAAAATGCAAACCAGGTACATTAGACAGGATTGTTCTTTGTTCATTTACTGGCGACAGCCAACTAAACTGACTGACTGACTGACCGGCTGGCTGGCTGGCGAACCAACTAACGAAAAAATAGTCGGGTACTTGCAACTTGAGTGCTGCTTTTAGCAACAGTAGCTCATTCACTTAGTCCGTCACTCAGAGAGAGAGAGAGAGAGATGTGGAATTTTTAGTTCGTTTGCGGGTAAATCAGTAGGTCAGTGGGATGGTTATAATGATTTGCACAAGAGCGGAAACGAATATTAACAGCGCTAAGGGACATAAGAGAGTACAGCTACTCCGTTCTCTGTGACAGCTTCTTCCTTATTTTGTGGTGGGGGTACTTGGGCACTTGCAAGGAATGTCGGGATTGTTCGTGGCCAGTCTATTCAGCGGCGCTCTCAGGTAAGTCAGGTGTTTGGAACTGTCTGTACGTGAAGGTTGAAAAAATACGCATGTGATCTGGGGAAGAATAATTTTCGAAAATACGTGTTCTTCAAAAGCTTTGTTTCTTGTGGTAAACAGCTGGCATTTTTTTATTTGTCAGTTCCGTGTCCTCCATGATGAATTCCCTTTCCGCAGTCACGTGGGAAGACTTCCTCAAGCGCAAGATGGCGGATGTATCTGATGAGACAGCTACTAAAATAACCAAGTTTCTGGGTATGTCCAGATTTTCTCGAACAGAACTGGTGACCGCCTCGGTGGTCTAGAGGTTAAGGCAACCCCCTTTCGAGGCGGGAGGTCGGTGTTCGCATCCCGGACGAGTCATACATAAGACTATACCATATAGAAATATAGCAGCTGCCCTGCCAGACGTCTGTCACTATAGGGACTGGTTGGCCGGGTGTCAGTATAATGTGACTGGGTGGGACCGAGGCCCGAGTTGCGCCATCAGTCCCACGTGTGGCACCACTTAAACTTTGTCTAAGCAACACCGTCCTGATAGGCACATAGTTTGCGGGGGGACATTAGCAACAGCCCCCCCCCCACTCCAACCACCACCACCACCAAAACTAGTGCAGGGGACGGGATCTGCTGGAGGACAGGTGTAAATTTTCCTTCACCCGCTTCCCACAAAACATCTATAAAGATCGCCAAGGGAATCGGAGTGTGCAGGGAACTGTTTGAATATTTTGTTAACACATACTATCTGAATGAAGAATAGCGAATCAGTCCAGATTTAGGATTTCCCTTCTTTTTTTCAAGCGGTACATAGACCGGATTTTGAGAGGGTGCGTTCAACTTCTTTTCATAGCCTGCAATGTCCGGATGAATCCGTTGAGATGTAAACGATGGAAAGTCTGACGACAGTGTGGTGAAGGAGGAGAAGGAGAATAACAGTGGGGTTTCATTAACAAAGACTACGCAGGAAAGAAAGAAAGAAGACAGAGGGACGGACGGACAGATAGATATGTTTGTCCACAATGAAGACTATTCTTGGAGCATCCCTTTGTGATACAGGATAAAATGTGATTCTTGCAGTTCTCCTGTATGGCTGTCTAGGAGTGGGGCTGGCCTTTCTGGTGAAAGAGTTGGGTGGAACAGTCCTGCAGGTTTGTAGACCAGCCCCGATAATTCGATCTCCTTTTCAACCCTTGATGACAGGGAAATAAAACATTGTTTGAATTTTGCTTACGACACAGGGTAAACGATGTTACTTTTTAAAATTTTGTCCGATCCCCAGGCTTCGCTGACGCTGAACGGGGCAGCTGGGGCCCCGCTGGTTGGACTCTTCATGCTGGGGGCTGTCTTTACCAGCACGAACTGGATTGTGGGTCTCTTCGGTCCTCAGGCGACATTTGAGCTTTCCACTTTTTTTTTCATTTCGTTTCCGTAACCTTTCTGTTTTACCTTCACTATACAAGTAGAATATGCAATATTTGCAAGACTTTGTTTTAAATAAAGCCAGACAGACGAAAGCAATTTGAGGGAAAGAATTATAAACTTAACACAAAAATTATAGGTGAGGGAGGAGAGTTGAGATAGGGTAGGATCTAACTGTAATTGTTTCTGAGCGGAAGGGCCCTGTAGATAGTTCAATGATACGGCGTCGAACTAGTATATCGAAGGCTGTGGGTTCGAATTCAGAAGTGAATTAAGATTATATCCTAGTGTTAAATTTTGCGCAGGCTCCACTCGGCCACCACACCACCACCATTAAACTGGTTCTCTGTACCCTTCAGTTTGGTGGTCGTGTCAGTGGGCGGGCCTCCTTTCAGAAATGCAGGAGTAAAATATCAGTTCTCTACATACGCATTGGTAGCTATGTTGATATAAACCCTAAACTCTTCACGATCATTATAGCTTCTAACAGCTAAAATATCGAAGAATCTATTCGAGTATAACCTGCATTTAAATAAGATAAATGCTAAATACAATTGGCTGAGTAAACAAAATAAGCAGTGTTAGAGGTAAAAAACAACAAACAAAAAACAACCAAACCAAACAAACAGGCGCTTGCTTCCTGCCCTCTAGCGCCAGTTAGTTGAGTTGTTTCCCTTCACATCCAGAACGAGGTTATGATGAATGCTGTGTACAGAAGAAATGTGCTCAACTGAAAACTGAATTACAGTAACTGAAGTTAAATCAATATCCGGTAAACCATGATCGTTTCTTCCAAAGGGAGCATTATCCGGCGGCGTGTTGGGACTGGGTGTCTCAGTCTGGCTCAGTGTCGGCGCGTACGTGTCTAGACCTTTGAACTTCCGCCTGCCCACGTCCCTGGCAGGCTGCAACGTCACGGGGAACAGCACTTCTCTGACCCCCCACCAGGAAGTGACCTCTACATTTCAGACGTCACAGGCTGTGACATTCAGCCCATCCGACCCTCATCAGCTGTAACTAGATTTTGTCCTTTTTCTGTCTGTCTCTCGGTCTTTCTTATTCAATGTGAAGTTACAGTTTTCAGAGTGCATGAAACCCGCAATATCCATAATAATGACGAGGACAACGACGATGACGAGGGGGCGGATGGCTGGTTGTTTGTTGGAGGGGTTTTCGCTCATTGACATGGATAAGTAGTGACGTATCCAAGGTATGGCTGGCATGGCATGCCCTGGCGCCACGGAGAAGTTTCGACGGACAAAGCCATGCTCGGATGGGGAAAATCTGTCTTTATTATGGGGGCGGGCAAACACTAGGATAGTCGGGTCATACAACAAGTTCTATTTTAGTATTTCAGAACCTGCACGGGTCACAGCAGATTCCGCGATCTTGTTCTGCTGAATGTAGAAAGAGAAAAAACTTTTTAAAACAAAAACCGAGCTTGATCACACAGGAAGGTGCATGTATAATTTCCACACAGTTCCATAACTTGTTAATGAAGGATTAACGAGCTTTACCTTCATATTTTAAACTGATATTATGGTGCAGTCATCTGTTAGAGTGATGTCAGTTGTTTGGTTAGGGCCGTGATTTCATTGCTTGGCAAATGCTTTATCTTCCATAGCTCTTTCCGTAGGGATGGGTCTTATTTCTGAACGATGCACTAAACGTCCACTAAACGGGAATGCATGGAGTGAAATAGTGTGAAGAAGCGGTTTTAATGTTCGGGATATGACTGCCGACGGAATCTGCAAAATGTTTGTCTCCAGAATAACATCCTTAGCCAGTGCTGGTTTCAAACCATCAACCTTTGACATGAGAGACCAGAAGAATTTCACTTATTAAAAATTTGCTGCCTGATCAAGAAAACGCTTAGCAGTACATGAAGGTTTCGTTGTACAGACAAGGTCTGGATAATCTGTACGGCCTGTCCTACCTGTGGTTTAGCGGCATTGGGATCGCCACCACCGTTATCTGTGGCCTAATCATCAGCTGGCTAACAGGTATCTATCTTTTCCAAAACATTACAGTAGCAGAATCCACTGGTCACGTGATCTTTACACCATTTAAACTGTCTATATCTTTGTTCAAAAGCTGGAAAAAGCCAATGGTAGCAGGTAAAATGGAGAATGGGACGAATGAATGCTTTTTTAACCTAAAGACGTCTCTTAACCGATTGTGCGTCCTGATAACGCATGTCAGTGGTGAAGTTTGGTAAAGTACGATGCACATTCGTTTGAGAAGGATTTTAAGGTGATAATGAACTCTGAAGCTGGACCACAACTGTGATGTGCCTCTCTTTGAAACATTTTTCAAGGACGATTAATCTTGATTTTCATCGCATCCATAACAAATGAATTAGGAAGTTCTATATCATTCTGCTAATGTGTGCCGTAAGTTTAGTGAAAGTTTGTCTTAACAAGAAGAATGTGGGGCTTCCTTTGTCGAACTTGGCTATGCATACTGTGATCAAGTTCGACGAAGTTGGAGAGACATGGGGAAAATATAGTGGTCCGGTGATCCATGGCACTATTTAAATATCTTGTCGACCCATTAAAAATAATAAACCGTCAATCGCTAGCCCGTCGAGCTGTCGATTCTAGCCGATTACTAGAATTGCAGCATACTGAACCCTGAATGACGCATCAATTTCTAAGACCTTTCAAACAAAATCAAATTGTTCATTAGTTTTCAGCGTCAGGATAGAAAGACTCCGCTGTGCTTCATTTTGTCTGTTGTCTGAAAATGTTTTACCGAGAGAGAGAGAGTCAGTCGCTGAAAAAAGAAAAAAATGGGGCTAATGAAAATTTCAGTGGGCTAGTGAATCTCAAAAGTCGCTGGCCCGTCTGGCTAGTGAAAATTTCGGAACTTTCCCGTGCCTGTTGTATGTATATTCGTCCGGTTTAAAAAATGCCCGTGTTTCAAGGATCGAACAGATATACAGATTCTATAGTTGTAATGTGCCAGCGGATCGCCTCATTAAACAGCTATTTCCTTTTAATACCACTTTGATAAGTCTGTGCCACCCCAGCGTACCGCAGGCCAAGCGGCTGATAGGGGCTACAATAAAGGGGCTTAGGAAAACGCAAACAAAAGGGTTTTTTTCTCCTTCTTTAGCTCGTGGATGTTTCCTGCGTGTGTAATTCCTTGTAGCGCCTTAGCTTGGGGTCGAAAAGTCGACACAGAAGTGACATTCTATGTACGTCACTGAAAGCGCATTTTGTCCAGGGCCCACAAAATCTGATGACGTCAGTGACGAACACCGGCTACCGATCTTTCATCGGGAGACAAGATGTCGAGTGTGCTCCAGATCGCAAGACTACTGTGTGAGTTATTTTTCAGTCGGAACGTGGGAGCAAAAAGTGGGGAGCGTATTTGGGGAAATAGGATGCAGTTAGACAGAAAGGCCGTTGCAGTTTTCACAGCGTGCTTCTTCGTGAAACAAGGAGAGAGAGGGAGGGAGGATGCATACGTGAGTGCGTGCTTGCGAACTGCCGCATACAATGGTCCAGTGCAGCAGTGTTGGTGTTGGTCCTTTCCCGTAGCAACAGTACGAACTTTGCTTTCCTCCTTCAGCAGGAATAGCTGCTGTCAGGATGAAGCTCAGACTATGATAACGATTGGACTCAATTTATGTCGGCAGACGGCAGAAGACATCAAGCTACAAAACTTCAAAGATAAAGGCGAGAACACGAAAGGGGAACACGTTGCATGCCGCGTACATCACAAGGACGATGAAAAACCTGGAAAGTGATGACGTAGTGACGACGCGCGTGCGCACAAATGGTTGACGAAAAGCGAGTGCTGTTTGCAATGGTGGACGTTTTGTATTAAACTTTCACTTTGAAAACAACCAATGATAACAAATATTCGTTCAAAACGTTTAATTGATTCTATAATCAGATCAACAGAAACGAGAAACTGAAATATTTATTTCAATGTAAACTGACGAAAGAAACTAAAAAGACAATAGCCTTTCTTTTCTATCTTGAAAACTTGCAATGAACGTAAACTTAACTTGAATTATCACGTTTGCAACTGATAAGTTGCCCAAAGAACCGTAATACTCATGGAATGTCAAAATCAAAGTAATTATAACGAGGTTAAATCCTCTCATTTAAGAATGTGTTAAGAATATTTACCTTTTGAAGTCTCAAAATAGCATGCAATTCGAAACATAGGAAAAATTTCACTTTGGTCGACATAAACAGGTCAACGTCTTTCCATATTTAGCTGCACGCAGTTCTACTGTAAGTCGTTTGACCTCATTACCTAATCTTTTGAAAATGTTTGTGCAACGATTGTTCCTCGAATTACACAATGAACCAAACGACGGGCCTGGTTTAGTGCCAACAGTTGAACAAAGTACAGCGTTTCCAAAACATTGTTTAAAACACAAAATCAAACCAAAAAGACTGAACACAGAATCGATCTTTCAAATCTCTTACAAGAACGTCGTGGAATGGCACAATGCAAAAATTGAACTTTAAAAATACTTCTTTACTAACAGTCATCAATATTTGTCGCAAACATGCGGACAGTCTTATGAAAACATAGATCAAACATAATGGTATATTTCCTTTCTTTTTGTTTCCATCGACACAAAAGTACAAAAGGAGAAATATCATGCCCGGTATGAAGCGCTTAAAAAATAATTTTGACAGACATACTCCAGGCATGGAAATTTTTCCTGTCCTCAGAAAAAAGAGGAGGAATAAAGGGATTACATTTTACCTACTTCGTGAAATGGGCGCAGTAAACTTTCATTTTTATAAAAATCTTCTACCTGAAATTCATATAATCTAATTTTCGTGTTCTTCGAAGTTGCTTCTTAGAGCTAATGCCGACAGGCTGGTTAGTTTCTCGTCCTTTCCTGCCGTCTGAAGTCGATTTCATCAAATTTATTTTATTCGAACTTATGATCTAAAATCATTTCCTAAAATTTTCTCTTTTTTCTTTTCCTTATTGTCCTGCTTCTACTTCTCGTTCTCTGCTATCTCAAAACTGCGTGAAGACCACGACACCGAAAAAATTTCACAGTCGCCCAGAAAACCATGAAGTCGCTCACAACGTTTCTTGTTTTGGTATTTTCAGGTTTTCCATGTGTACCTGTATGCAATTCCACTTTAAGTCATTTGACTCCAGCACATGCACGTAACGTGTGGATGTAACACATGCATACAACTATCCATCTTATTCCACTGGATTTCAGCCAGGTTACTGCTTTGATGTCATGCGTCTCATATTCTTCAAAGTAACTGTCCGACACAGTTGCACCACTTCAGGTCTGTAGAATGATAGACAGCAGCACGGGCACAGACCTGACGTCTGCTCCGAGTTGATGAAACGCGTTCAGAGCTGGGATGATTGTGAACGGCCGCAGCCCGTTGTTTGCAGTGCGACAAAGTCTTAGTGGTGCAGACGATGGTGCTCGTGGAGGTGGGTGATGGTGTAGAACGTGAGACCGCAGTCGCTGCAAGGGAACTTGTCGATGTCGTGCTTCTTGGCGTGGGCGTGCAGATGGTCGGCGAAACGGAACCTCATCAGGCAGGGCAGGCACTGGAACGGGTGGTCCACAGCGTGGATCTGAAATACGCACGCACGCACGCATAAACATGCGCACAGCCATGCACGCGTGCACAAGAACACACGCACGGGCGCACATTCCCAACACACAACCACGTAATGGGTTATGCGACTTCATAACGTACGCCCAGATTTATGGCGTGTATATATGTGTGCGGGTGTACATGCACGTGTGCGTCAGAGAAAGAGAGCAGATGAGTGGGAAGACAGATTAAGGGAAGAGAAAGAAGAGGGAAAGGAAACGAGGGAAGGGCAGATAGAAGAAAATGGAGGCGAGGAAGAAGACACGAAGAATAGGTGTTATACAAATGAGAGGGGACGAGAAGCGAGAGGGGGCAGAAAGAAAGAAAGAGAACGAGAAAGAAAGTGCGGGAGAAAAAGGAGGTTTTAGGGTGCAAGTGCACTGTTCGTATACAGCCACATGGGGTGAGCTTTAACGATCTCGCTCCCCCTCTCCTTACCTCCTTCTACCACTACCAACACCGTGATAATGATGATGATGATGACGACGACGACGACCGTCGATTCCTCACCTGCATGTGCTTCTTGAGTGTGCGACGCATGGAAAACTTGTGGGGGCAGACGTTGCAGTTGAAGACGAACACGTCGCTGTGCTGCATGCGGGTGTGACGCTTGAGGTTGGACATGACCGAGAAGAAACGCGGGCAGTACGGGCACGGGATGGTGGAGTTGATCCTTGTGCGCGGCTTGGTCCGGAAGTTGACGTTGCAGTGGGAGGTGCTGGACGGGGAATTCCACGAGGAGGAGGGTCCAGAGCCTGTGACCAGCTTGTCCGACGATGATGTCACCAGCCGGGGCTGGGAGGGGTTTGGGCGCATAGAGGTCACGTGACGCCTTGTGACGTTATGTGCAGCAGCAACAGCAGCAGCAGATGCTGGCCTCCTCCCTCTCCGTTTGCTCGTCTTGTTCCTGGGTTTCTCTTTCATCAGCGCGACAATGCCAGCCATCAGAGACGATGAGACGTCTGTCTCGGCGCTGACTTTGCCAGCAGACCTTGACTGCGCATGCTCGCGGCCTCCCTGGTTCGCGGAGAACGATGACGTCACCACCATCCCGCCGCTGTCCGAACTGAACGCCTGCTGTTGACGCAACGCTTGCACCCCACAGTCAGCCTTCCACACTTCACCCGCGAACTCCCCGTTCCTAGGCTGCCTCTTCTGCAACGTCTGGGTGCTGGCTCCCATGACGAAACTGCTGGGAACCAGCGTGCACTGGATCCCGACGGACACCACGCTCGTCTTCGACTTTTTCCTGCCTGCCACAGCCGCTGGCTTCGTGCGGGCGGCCATTCCGTTTTGAGACAAGCGGTTTCGGCGTGGTCGGTAGCTGGTCGGGTGGAAGACGCGAATGTGGCGCGCGACGTTGCTGTTGTTGGCGAACAGCCTTGGGCAGTAATGGCAGCGCAAAGTGGAGTTTCGTCTTGACCGCCTGGGCGCGACGACAACCGTATCTCTCGTTTTAGGCGAGTCTTGCCTCTCTTCCTTTATCTTCATCTTTCTCTTTAGACCCTTCATGTCAGACTGGATGCAAGTTGCGGGCAGGCACACTTCAGAACAGGAGGAGGACAAACAGCCGAGACAACTCCCACAGCAGAAAGTGCACGGCCCGTTTGGCTGGCTGCTGGCCGTCTCCTGAAACTGATCCAGGGTCTCTTTCTCCGCAGGCTGACTGCTCACTTCTTCCACCCCGATGCTCAAGGGGTCGAACTGTGGGGCTAGCTCCACCTCGTTGTCTGGACTGATGGCGGGAAAAGAAGCCTCTTTCCCTTTTTCGGCTTCAGGGTAGAGTTTGAGTACGGGCTGAACCGAAAACGTGTTGGGGGCTGCTTGTCTCGCACCCCCCACGTACATGACAGGTGGCGGGGGCGGAAAAACATTGTAAATGGTTTTCCCTTTCCGCTTCGACTGGGAGACGACTTTCACACTTGGCGCTTTGAAGTTCGCGGGGGTCGCTTTGTAGTAACTTGCTCGTTCAGGTCTCCGCAAGGACTGGGAAACAGAGAGATTTGGGGGGTTGTAGGGATAACTAGTGGAAGTCGCTGGAGTGTCCTGTGGTGGTATGAACACACTCACATCCCGGAGTACTGCTGTTGTGCTTACTGCTGGTGCAGAAGTTGGTGGTGGTGCAGGGGTAGGTGGGGTGGTGAAGAAGCTCACAGGCCGCTGCTGTTTGTGCACGGCCGGCTGGGGCAGGTAACTCAAGTACTTGTGCGAGCTGCCCTCTACGCGAGTGCTTACGGTTCCTGGCCAGCCCAGGAAGTTCATCTGCTGTTGGTAGTGCCATGGGTGAGGGCTTCGGACTTCACTGTTGACCTCCTGCAAGGCAAAGCTTTCGCTCAAGAAAGCTGTGACGACTTCGCTAGCAGGATAACCAGCTGGTGCCTGCAACTCCACCATGCCGCCGCCGCCGCTGCTGCTGCTGTTGTTGTTGTTGCCTCCCCTGATCTCCAACTTCATCTTGACGTCATGCAGTGAGCACTCGCATTCCGACTGAGCCGTCGTGCCCAGACCATGCGACACAGCCAGCGACGAATCAGGAACGCGCAGCGTCACGACGCTCATATTGCTGCTGATGCAATCCATCCCTGCCGCAGTGGCCGTGCTGTAGAGGCTGGAGGCGGACTCTGGCACTGGCGCGGCAGACACGACAACCCTACTACTGACGTCGCTCAGCAGGTCCAGCGCCTTGAGTGTGGTCAGGGAGGTCGGCGTCATGTCCAAAATCTCAAGCTCCAACTCGGTCACATCCTTGACCCCCGTGTCCTCTTCGGCCAGTACGTGCGCGATGACGTCAGAAGGCTGGAAGAAATGGGTCAGGCCGGGGTCGGTGAAGGCCTGGCCGAGCGGCTGGGCCGAGTAACAGGGGTAGGAACACGAACCCTCGGGGCAAGGAAAGGCTGCGTCGTACCGGCGCGTGACATACTGCGGGTGCGCTTTTGTCATGTAACCGACGGGGCAGAAGTTGGAACTGTTGTTGCTGGCGGTGGCAAAGGTAGTCAACAAAACGTTCGCCTCCTCAGCCAGGGAAACCGGAAGTGACCCATTGTTGACGGTGATGGCGCTACTGCTCGTGCACGTGTTATTACAGTCGCTGGTCTCGGCGCCGGTCAGTGAGGCGGCAGCTTCGGCAAGCTCTATGAGCTTCTGTTCCGCCATCTACACAGAGTGTAGTCCTGAGATTTTATCGGGGGAAAAAAGTTGAAAAGGCTGAGATTTTTTTCAAGGGGCAAGGGTGGGGTGGGGGGTTAAGGGTGATGCGGAAAATGTCAGAAAAATAAGTTAAAATTCTACGGGATTTTCTATTGTCTATTTTTTAAAAATCAGTTTGGTTATTGCACGCTATTGTTATTCAAATAACATTGCTCTGGGCATGTATGTTGTACTAGGCGACCATTCTTACACCTGCAGAACATCTATTAACATCTAATCTTAAAGCAAAGAATATATAGCATAAAGCATATAAGATAGTGGAAACTGATTCTTACGGTATAGAGAATTGGCGGCTATTGGGAAAACGTGATTCAGCTTCTAATCGTTCACTCTTTATGTCGGACGGTTTTGACAAAAAACAAACACGTGTTTAATAATTTCATTATATAAAACATATCACGCTCATCTTCATACTGTTCTGACTGGCAGCCACAAACCCCAGAATTTTATAATTATTGAGCGAGATACTGTGGTATCCCAATGTATTTAAATATTTCGTGACAGTGAAATGGCCGATATACATCAACCTTCTTATCCAAGGCAAAGAACAGAAATCGCAGAGATTAAAATGAAGTTCATGTCCACTATAAAATCATTTCACCAATGAGACTTACTACTGAAAATAATTATAATAACCTGTTCCAAAGTCGACACATTGGAATTTTGCATCAAGAAAGGAACGCAAGACCGAGATATGCGCGCATTTGTAGCCGAACATCGGCAGAGTGACGGAGTTGCCATTCTAACTTTTATATATTTTTATGCAGTTGGTATTCATTGCGTCTGTTTAGTTTTTTCTCCTTATGACTTCAGTTTTAAAATCAATTAGGCTAATTCTCCCCATCCCCCCACTCCCACGGCAGCCCCGGTCCGAGCCAATACTAAATTCCCTACTCGGTGGTATGGCACAGAGAAGCATAGATGGGAAACTACTCTGTCAGGGCTTTATGTAGAGGGTTAAAGAGTGTCCTCCCTTCGGCACTCCAGTGCATTCGGACGCAACCTTCTTGAACACTACCATGCTCCCATGCCTGTATTTTTCCCACACTGTATCACGTAAGAAAAAAATCTGAAATCTGGAAGAAATGACGGGAAAAGTCTGAATCAGTCCGAGTCTGTACAGCGATAAGTGCGCACGGAAAAGTTGCAACAGGCAGTTACAGAACTGCAGACGGCAAGCAAAACAGGAAGTGAGAATGCACAGCTCGTCATGCAAAATTTAGTCGATGGCGGAAGAAAACAAAACATTTTCTTTATACATAATATAAAATCGCCTACAAAAGAAAAGCGGCACCTAATTTTTTTAGGCGGAAACCAACCCCCCAAAAATATTAATTCCGCCACACGGCGGCCAATTCTCATGCCTGACTACGCACCGACGAATTAGAAATATTACAAAAGAAGCGAAGAAATTTAATTTAGTGCGCCCTTATTTGCGTTGAAATGAACTGCATGCAGTGTCTTGGAAGCCCAATCAGTGACCGGGCCAAGCGTCAGAAACAAATAAGAGGCACTTAGGTTAAAAAAAATTCCGATTCAAAAAAATACCCTTTCAGAAATTCATCACACGTACTTTCCCAGTGTTGCCTGTTGGAAGTTTTCTCTAGGTGCAACTGTTTCCCTCCCCCTCCTCTCCTGTTCCCCTAACATTCTTCATTGCCGTATGTATTGGCCTCTCCCGTACTGTCCCCATCATAAAATGGCCATCGTTGCTGATTCGACGCTAAACAAATCTTTATGAGAAACACCTTTGTCCCCCTGAGGAAAAATGCATGCACGAAGTCCGAGTCAAAACACTTTGCGCCGTCTCGGAACTGGGGTTTGTGTAGCAGATCTATCACCTACAACTAAAACTCTCGTTCGGCCACCGTCTTGCTGATGAGTACAATCACTGCGCCACCAGCTCCCCTAGCTTTGAAACAGAAGTACAAATTTTCTGATTTAGAAAGGTTCAGATTAGGTTAGATGAAGTTAACCATAATATTCTGAACTTTGGATTCTTGATATGTGATGCCTGAAGCAGAAGCTATCTCCAGGCGCCATGATGACTTGTTTGATTTGAAGCTCTATGCTAACAGTTTTAATCTAAACATGTTTCGCTTTAGAAGCATAAGTAAACAATTAGATTTTATTTGCTTAGCATTGACATGAAAGAGAGCTACAAATCTTCGGTCATTAGGTGAAAGAGTCTTAAATATGTAGATCAATTTCAAACCTTTAGAAATTAATCACCAGCGTTTCATTTCACACGCGCGAAAAAATGGCGCCAGAATATTTCTGCGTGTTTTCAAAGCTTCTGGAAATCCTTGAAAACTCGAACATCCAACTACCAGTGGAGGAATCCTGTCGGCGAACATGCTGGCTAGAATTCTCTTTGATCTAATATAGCGGGAATTTTGTTTCTTATAGACTTACCGGTGACTCGAGAGCCATGCTTAACAGGGTCTGCTGCTTTGAATCAGCTCTGATCCAGAGAACAGTCCCTCGTGCTATATCTGATCAAGAGTGTTACCAGAGATTTCAAATACAGTCTCTTATGTTACGACACATTTAAGTGTCGTAAATTGCTCGCGGCATCAGTACAGTGTTGCAAACGTGAACTGCAGGGATTGACGCATAGTTCCGACTGTCTCTATCTAAACCACTTTTGTGCACCCTTCTTGTAAAAAACACACACAAACTTGCGACGAACACGTGCATGGGAGCCCGTCTATTTCAGGTCCCGCCGAGGGTCATCTAAAAATAGATTGAACCGCCTCTTCCGGTCACACTGCAAATACACTTAATATGCACTCTTTCACGGAGTACAAACATGCAAATAGTATTTTTGTCTATTCGTGCATGTGTGTACTACGGATTGATTAAAGTTTACTTTTCGTGATCGAATAACCTTCAAATCACAATTGCGAAAACCCCATCTGTTTAGACATAAATTTCATTCATTCCATACACCCAAGACTTTTTGACAGAACATCGCACTGGCTTGTAGAAGTTGTCAGCTGGAATCCAGTAATGGCAAAGGATTACCTCCTGAAATAAAAACCTTGTGCAGATTTCGTTCGCTCTCACATCCACCCTGATCCGAACATTAAAACTGCTTCTTCGCTCTGACCCATTTACTGTACTGTAATTATGTTTCAATGCATATTAATAGGACGACGTGATGTTGCGAAGGTACATTTTAAAAAAAAAAAGGCAGCTCGAAGCCAGTCCACACGTCTACCCATCCGTCCGGAAGAGAACGCTTGCGTGGGGACGTTTACCGGCCTGATTTTATAAGCAAGGGCAAAGCAATGGAATTCTGTTTTTATTTCTCGTTTTTTCAAGACGTTAATTTTACGCAAGACGCTTCAGATATCTTTTAACATTGTTATCTGCGTTTGGCCGGCAGCCTTTTGAAACCGAATGCTGGCCCACTGGAGTTTTGTGAAACATCAACTCAGCCACCTGCAGGTCGTGACGGCAGCAGATCTTGACGCCTGCCGCCAAGGGTCACGAAGGAAGTCACCCCGCTTTAATACGTGATTAAGTTATCACGTGCACCAGGCAGGCGCCGGTTCACTTCATAGCACTGCTGGAATGTGTGTCAGTCTGTCTTATGATTGCTTGAGGTCTATATAATCATAGGTGGGTGTTGTTCTACCACAAGGAGTCTAACATGTGCAAACTCTACTCTTCCAACGCTCTTAACATAAATAGGCTTTACCGACACAGATCTCTTTCTTGCTGGAAAGCCTTCGGTCCTACAAGTTAATGACTCGAACCGACGATTTGTTGCGGCTTTGTCAGGAACCAGTAGGCAAATGCTATAATCTTATGACCCATCACTTTTATGTTAATCTCACAGGTCATTTGAGTCACTTATAATTGTGGCAGCGTCCTTTCTGCATGCAGAACTCCCCCTCACATCCTTTTTACACTAAAGTTCCAGCCATCGCGGAAGGGGGATGGTGCTCTGGCTTGCTGTACAGCTTTTGCAGACTTCACTGCTGGTCGGCACCCAGAGTTTGCAGTTCTTGTGTTATGCTGAACAGTCGGCTACCTTGCAGCAATAGAGACTTAGAAAAACTCATGCTTGTCGACACACAACGGGGCGGCAATGTGCATGCATGTGTGTGTAAGCGTGCGAGCGTCTCTTGGACGTGGAGGGGTGTGGGTGGGAGTCCTTGAAGCCAGAAGTTGATTGCTACACAGGATTAAGGCCTCGAAGTAGGTTGCGAGAGAGGGAAGCGGTAATGGTTTGGGTGTTGGGTGTTGGGTGGGGGTAGCTAGCGTTCTACTGGAGGTTTCTAGTTTGACTGACAGCAGCGTGGTCAAAGGTCGAAAGGTCCAGCACGGAAATCCCAGCAGTTTCATTCAGCTTGTATCGTAACAGTCTTTGTAAGGACAACTGAGTGTAGACTGCACCATTCTTGAACGGTCACCGACGACGGATGGAAGATAACAATATTTTACATCACGGAACGCACTCAACATGAGTAAAATCAAGTTTCTTCAGGATTTTTTTTTAAAATCAGGGCTCAATTCCTTTGTGCAAGTGTGTCCATAAGTACAAACTGTTTTCTTTTCCTACTTTCTTTCACATTGTCAACTGCATGCGCGCATTAGTCTCAAGATCTAATACCCCCCCCCCCCCACACACACACACTCGACAAAACCAAGTAGTTTCTTTATTTCTTCATTTCTCGTGTTCATCTTTCTCATTATGAGAGCAAAGAGCGAGTGGTGGGGGGAGGGAGGGAGGGATACGCACGTCTGATTTATCAGGTGTCACAAGATAAGCGTGATATTTGTTGCCGCAGAGCTGGCTCGACCGACTGCCCACAGGTGATTGTGGAACGGACCTCCTACAACGACGGTCATTTACAGCAACGATTCATTTTTTCGCATTTGCCTTAGCATTCGTGCATGTATGTGTGCCCGTTAGTTGGCGCTGCAGCTGGTCATTGCTCGCATGCTATGATGTCAGAAAAGACGGTGAGCGTTTCCAAGAGTATCGGTCGTACAAAACCATCCGGCATCAGAGCGTTATTTTGTCTGTGTAACGATAAATTGCCGTAGAGACTTCTGGACTGGTACGAGTGATATAAACACACACACACATGTTCTTCACGAACAAAACAGTTTGGTAATGACTGCAATCGTTGCAGAGGTCTCCTAAAAGATGAACGGCACAATGTTTCAATGTGTCGGGTAAATTATTTTCACCCCGCTTTCTTGTGTAATGTTATGTACCACCTGGCAGTGAACTACAACATTTGTCCGAGTTGTTGTTCTGTAAAAGTGCAGGCGAAACAAGGCAACTAGCCTGCGTTCTATTTGAATGCTGTACCCTAAGGAAATATGACACAAAAGAAAAGAAGGGATTGTTACACGACTTATGTACAGCACTTTGTGTTGCGTGTAGGAAACAGGGTGTTGGCGGAGGGGGTTTTGTGGGGGATGGATGGGTGTACGTGTTTGTGTAGGTAGGCGAGTTCGCATGCTTTTTTTTTCTCTATCGGACGGAAGCTTTCGAGCACTTAAAACTAGAACAGCACGCTTTCGCAACTCCTTTCCACAGGCCGCTCTCTGTCTCCGCTAATAACTAAGCTGTTTAGCTTAGCTATTTCTCCACCCCTCCATTTCACTTAGTTCCCCCTAATATATGACAAAACACGAGAAAGAGAATGTGTGCGCGTGCGCGCGAGGTTAGGGGTGTGTGTGTGTGTGGGGGGGGTGTCTTATTCAAGTTATTGTCATCAAGGCACTGACATATTAATGAATTTTTGAAACTTTTGCCCGTCTGTTCTATTTTATTATTTGAATGTTTGCTTGTATTCTGTAACACACACAAAAAAGTACTGTTACTGTTAATTTTCCTTACTAGACAATAAAAAAAATATTACAAAGATGACTGGCCTAAGACACAATCTTTTACAGACGACAACGGCCGAAGGCCAAATGTAGGCCTATCCAATCAGTGAACTGGAAGCCGATCACATGATCAGCTAGATCTCGCTGCATTCTCGTTCATTCTTCAATGGACGGTGAAACGGGGGTAATATATTGTGACCTCTTCGGTTTTTGGATTCACAACAAATATGCTTGTAAATCTGGAAGAATAACCCCCTTTTAGTGCTAAGTTAGTGTAAACTGTGTTCTGGTCAGTGTTCTTAAAAGTGGTCAGGTTACAGGACAATCTGTTCTAATAGGTCCTCAAAAGTGTTGTGTTGCTGTAAAAGACATTCTACAAATGTTCTCCGTAGCACACAAATCGTTGAACACCGTGCAGGCTGTTACCAAAATAGAACGCCGGAACATGTTTTGCAATGTTCAACTGAACGCTATCAGAACCCTTCTCAACTCACAAGTCCAGTCTTTATAAAGACTATATATATATACATGGAATTCTGAGGAGAGAAGCATTCTGATTTCACAGCAAGAACAGTAACCAAACTGTAAACAGCATGTGAATCAATCTGGCAAAATCAACATTATCATATTTTTAAAATAATTCAACACTGTAATTCTAAACTAGTTTTCACAATATGATGAACACAAGGTATTAATAAATCCGTCTAATTTATTGATCGCATTAAAGCAGATAACAGGGCTTTAAACACATGCATATGCAAACAAAAGTACATATTTACACACAGAGTTCACCAATATCAAAACCTGAATAACTATGATAATCTAAAACAATTCATGTTATAATGGCTTAAGCAGATAGGCAAATTACCTTCTAAAATATTCAATTCAAACAAAATTTTGTCCATTAAGCAAGATGAAATTTCCTTTTGCCAGTTGAACAGCAGAAACATATTCTGACTAGGACAGGCAACAAGATAGCTGCACTGGTTATTCAATTGTAATATTGATAACTGTACACATTGGTCACTCAAATTCTGTACATAACGGTTACTCCAATTCTTTACTCACTGGTGACTCAAATTCCTCACACCGATAACTTAATTCTTCACACATTGGTAGCTCAGAGTCTTCTCAAATTGGTTACCCACATTAGCAACAGACTGGCAACTCGGTCTTCACATTGGTGACTCAAATTCTACTCACTGGCTACTCAAGTTCTTCACACATGGTTACATTAGTGGAAGGACTCGGAACACACTCCGGTGAAGACAGTGCCTCCAACAATAAAACAGCCAGCTAGTGCCCTTCCTCTGCACAACACCATTACGTGTGATACTTCACCTTTTGTTGTTAGCACTTTGTTATCATCGGCAGCATCCTGTACAAAAATAATAGATAAGCTAGGTCAGAAAGCTTCACACATTTCTGATTAGCCACAGTCAAAAGATGTCCTGAAAACCCCAATTATTAAGAAAATCTTTTGTAAGAAACTCTCCCAGAAAAATATCATTAGAAGCACTTGTTAACGATGGACGCAGACAGCCTGTAACTAGGTAGGAAGCACATCAACAGACCTGTATAATCTTTTCCATAGATTTTGATTGAAAAGTGATAGTCCATAGCCAGCCTGCCTGTCAGTAGTTGATCACGGGTGGTGGTGATGACTTAGAGCAGTCACACCGTATTTTCACTGATTACATTTAATGTACACATAAAAGTTTTTCTTTGCAATTCCTCAATAATGGATTTCTTTACTCTGAGCTCATTTTCCCAAGGACATGCTATGTGTATATAAAAACTTGGGCTCTGTAGACGAATCAACTTGTGAATTATGTTTTGATTCACACATTTTACAAAAACATGCGAATGTTACAAAACCGCTATCAGAGGAACACAGTATACTGGGAAAATAAAAACCACTTATATAAAAATGCACCTTTGCCTCTCCTTCAAATACTGATACAATACCATTTATATGTACACAAAAAATTGAGTTGTGAACTGAAGGCAATCTCAGCCAAATGCAGTGCAGTAAATAACATTTTTGACTTTGAGGTGTACATAGTCTGTGGCAATTATTTTGTTTTCAGCAGCAAAATATTTTTGTCATATGTACAATCTACAGAAATTTAGACAGCTAATTCCTTAAAGCCTACTCAGTATGAGATGTTTCTTCTGTAAATTATGTATACTTACATCTGTTTTGTTTTGACCAGTCATCTTTGCCACAACTTGGAAAAATATGTCAATATCGGTGCAGACATCTTCCGCTACCTTCTTCCACAGAAGCTTGGTAAACCTACATTGTAATAATAAAATGAAAAGATTACTAGTTTAATACCACTACAATAATCAGACATGGGAATTGGATCACCTAAATCTTAAATCTGGTGGAAATGATGGGAAAAGTCTGAATCTGAGTCAGTACAGTGACAAGTGCGCACGGAAAAGTTGCAACAGGCAGTAACAGAACTGCAGACGGCAAGCAAAATAGGAAGTGAGAATGCAAAGCTTGTCATGCAAAATTCAGTTGATGGCAAAAGAAGACAAAGCATTTTTTAATACATAAATAAAATCGCCTACAAAAGGAAAGCAGCACCTAATTTTTTTAGGCAAAAACCAACCCCCACTAGGCATGGAAAAGTATTTTATTCCATGTTAACAGTAACTCAATGGTGAGAAAAGTGCTTACCCAGCAGTCCAGGCCAGATTTTAAAAAAATTTTAATTCGGCAAATGAAAATTCAGCAGTTTCCACATCCTCATTTTCTCCGAATTTCTATCAACCCCAACCCTAGATCTATTTTCTGATTCTTTTGGGTTCTAAGGAGTTAAAACAAAGGCTTGCTTACTATAAAAATCTTGGAGATGTGGTCAGCATATTCCATTTAAATTATGTAAATTCTTGCCTGCAAAGTGCAATATGTCCTTCTGCATCTGTTTCAGTCAGGTGCTATGCAACTGTAGAGGAAAGCTTCCTCATCTTTGGTGCTGTCTCGGTACAGTACTTGCTTTCTTAACAACATGTTGTCCAGAAAGTGCTGACAGATTTTCTTTTTCAATACACCTCAGTGTCGCAACTTCTGGCTCATTAAAAGTTGAACAGTCCGCAACCAAAGCATTTAAGTTCATATTTCGGCAAATAGTTGCACCACACTTTATCCTGTATAATACAGAAAGTATAACACAGTTAAAGCTATTGTGAATGCTTGGACTGAAGTTTAATACGAACCTACATATTTTAAAAAGAGATGCTCTGATGCTTACTTGATATTGGATGAGATATTAACAAGAAACCAAACAGATTTTTTTAAAACAAAGGTTTGTGTATAAGAAAACCAAATGATGAATGACAATATGAGGACAGCATATGTCTCAGCCAGTGGTCAAGAAAACAAACTGAAACATTTTAAGCCAAGGAGGTCAATAGACTGATTACTTTTGCTATTAGCAGGCCCATCCTTTCATCATTTGACCAGTTGAATTTGAAAATTGACCTATTGACTTTCTTGCGTAACTAGTCAAGTGACCTAATGACGTCTGAATTTGAGCCAATTCCTGCCTTTTAAACTATGTAATTGTTATACTTTTGTTAATTTCTGATCCACTCCGGACACCCAACTATATTTCATGCCATTATTTTAAATATCAGCAACTGAAAAGTTGCATCTTACCCATGGTCTTTTGCTCTCCATGGCATTGGAAGGATACTGGAAGTACACCCTTGAACCAATGACACTGTAACAGTGGGATACCTTAAATCCTGGAAAGCTGTTGAATAGTGCGCTGTTTCCCAGATAAAAGGTACTCCACACTTTTGCAGCTCTTGTGGATGTGACATAATGGGCTGTTTTCAGGAAAATCTCACTGCCTAATGGGAAGAATAGTAAAATAAAAACTATTATCACATTTTGAAGGTTAAGCAGCTTCCATAAAAGGCAATAAAAGCTTAAGCAATTTTCTGGATCCTGTCCTCTATATTTAGTCTTGTTAAACTCCATTACCACCACAATAACAAACTATAAATGTTCCCTTTGGAGACTCCACTGTGTGATCAACAGTCAACAGTTTTTTAAGACTTTGCTATATTTCTTGTGAACCAAAGCCAAAACAAGAAAGTCAAAAATCTTACAAGGTGAATCTGAACTTTCACCACTTCCAGACAGGGGAGGAGTTTACCACCCACATTTTCAGGCTCTAAGTTGGGTTCAGCTGTAATGGTTTATCATTTAGATAAACAGCACATCTCACTCTCCCCAGTTCGCAGGATGATTGGCAGCAAGGTGTTTGCCCATACTTTATGTGGACATAGCAGGAAGCTATCAAACTCAACCTTGACTACTCTTTTAAAACTTCATCATCTGTCTGGGTGTCATTTTCTTCCAGAACCAGTGACAAACTGGACTGCTCTTTCTTGTAGTCAAATTTAGAAGCTCCTAAAAGTCAATAAAAAAATTTCATCTTAATGTGATTGTGACTCTTGGGTTTGCCTATTTAAAATGCTGATCTATGGTCACGAGGTCTACAGTTTTTCAGACTCTGCAGATTATGATCTGTTGTCATAGACTTCAATGAACAATCTGACAGAATGTTGGACTTCTTCTTGGCTCACATCTACCCTCACGATTTTTTGCACTCTGCTAAACAAAACAAAACAAAACAATAAAAGCAGTCACAGCACCGCGCATACTCACCATCCAGCTCACCCACAACACCAAACACGCAGAGCCTCTGCCCATTGCTGTATTGATCCACCCTCCCCATAACCCGCCTGTACGTGGAATCCTCCTCGCCAGCTGGCACCTGACATCCAAATTGAAAAACCACCCCGTGAATAAACCCCATCTGGCGTCTGGTCGGGATGAAAACCTTCGAGATCTCATGGATGAGTCCAAGCTGCAAATGTCCTTCCCTTTCGGCGGCACCACACTGTATTGTTACACATCTACACCTCACCACCACCACCACACTGTACTGTCACACGTCTACACCTCACCACCACCACACTGTATTGTCACCCGATTACACCTTACCACACTGTACTGTCAAACATCTACACCTCACCACCACCACCACACTGTACTGTAACACATCTACACCCCACCACCACCACCACACTGTATTGTCACACGATTACACCTCACCACACTGTACTGTCACACGTCGACACCTCACCACCACCACCACACTGTATTATCACACGACTGCACCCCTCCACACTGTACTGTCACACGTTTACACCTCACCACCACCACCACACTGTATTGTCACACGTCTACACCTCACCACCACCACACTGTACTGTCACACGTCTACACCTCATCACACTGTATTGTCACACATGTCTACACCTCACCACACTGTATTGCCACACGTCTACAACTCACCACCACCACCACAAAACTCCACACCACCTGTCCACACCTCAACACCACCAGTGGCCGTTGGTGAGGGCTTCTGACGTCTTGCACGGCTCGCAAACTTCCGTTCACCACGCCGTGATGACTTCGCTTTTGTTTTAGAGGCTAGAGTCGTAATCTAAAGTCTGTGTACATACACAAGGTACACGATGTTTTAGAGGCGGGAGTCCTAATCTAAAGTCTGTGTACATACACAAGACACACGATGTTTTAGAGGCGGGAGTCCTAATCTAAAGTCTGTGTACATACACAAGGCACACGATGTTTTAGAGGCGGGAGTCCTAATCTAAAGTCTGTGTACATACACAAGGTACACGATGTTTTAAAGGCGGGAGTCCTAAAGTCTGTGTACATACACAAGGCACACGATGTTTTAGAGGCGGGAGCCCTAATCTAAAGTCTGTGTACACACACAAGGCACACGATGTTTTAGAGACGGGAGTCCTTTCCTACTCTAAAGTCTGTGTACATACACAAGGCACACGATGTTTTAGAGGCGGGAGTCCTAATCTAAAGTCTGTGTACATACACAAGACACACGAT
>SMGT01001244.1:409487-438625 GCA_004794575.1 Lanistes nyassanus | reverse complement strand
TTTCGATATATAATTTAATTAAAATATTTTATATTTTCGATAAGTTAGGAGTTTTAAAAATGTTTTCTTCGACAAAGCAAGATTCAAACTTTTTAGTGAAAAGCAGACGATGTAGGTTCCTTTTCATTAAGTGTTGAAGTAGAGTAAAATTACAATCGACCGATATTTTTCTATTGAGGAACAGTTAAACTAAGTCTGATCGTCTGGGTCTTTGTAGGAAAGTAGGATCAGGAACAAAACTGCGGGAAATAATGATTGATTCTTCTCGCTGTTAAATCAATAAATGTGCTGTTACTGTCAGCGATAGTGATATGTCAGGAAGAAAGGAAGTAACGAAAACTATAAGAGCTAAATCAGTTTTTAAAAATTGAAAATACATGGGTGATGGCAGAAACAAAAGATTATGAACTTTATAATGAAGAACAAAAGCTAAAGCATTTTTCCACAGGCTCTAGAAAGGTGTGTATCTTTCTGCTTTTCTGTCTCGTGTACATTTGCTCAGATACTCTAGTATAAACTGGAGTCAGTAATGGTAAATGGTTTTGCAAGGCTAGTGGAAAAGAGTCGAGGAAGAAAAGTCAAGATTTTAGTAAGGAAAATTTCAATGGAAAACAAATCATGGAAGAAGATTAACAAGTCACAAAGTGTTCTGATTAAATAAAAGAGTTTGGAATGTCAGAATGCTACCAAAAACATTCTGTAACTCTTGTGTGTTTGTGTGTGCATGCGCGCGCGTGAGCATGCGTGGATTCATGTGCGTTGTGGTAAATACATACCAGTTCAAATAAAAAAAACTTTATAAAATCATTTTTGTCATTATAGGTAGATGCTGTCTTGCAGACATTGTTTGGAAAAGTTTTGACCCTGAGACAATGGCTGAGACACATAGACAAGAATGGGATTTTGACGTCCACTCTTGTAGGAGACCAGGACAAGGCTTCGTAATTATATATTTTTAATTATATGCGTATAACTTGACTTCTCACAAATGAAGAAGAAGAAAAGGGATCTTTTGTGTAATATGTGTGCATCATCTTACTGAGCTGTTACTTGCACAGAGGGTGTTCAACCTGCAAATCTGTGCATCCTACTTGAATTTTTGTGCATAAATTACACCTCTACTCCCAACCCCATTGTGCGTTAACAGGAGCTCTTTGACATAATATAATATTTTCTGTTGTCTTTTTTCTCCTCATATCCATGCACATGTGCATGTGGGTGCATAAATGCTGGCTTGCATGTCTGCAGGTATGTTCATCTCCTCAAAACGACAGTAGTTGGATTTAAGCAGAATGTAAAAAAGATCCCAGAACCTATCTGCTTCAAGCAAGTATCTCATCAACAAGAGATCATCATCAGAGCTGTTCGGGTACGTATAGCTGCATATTAAATTTTACAATTTTAGAAAACTTTTGATAAAGGGTATGAAGTTTCACATTCTGCTTCGTTATTTTGTAGCTAAAAATGTGTCATTAAAAATAAGTGCTGGTGTTAACTGTGCTTGTTTTCAATCTCATTTTCAAATTTGTTGTGTGTTTGTTAGTTTGAATAACTGATTAATGGTAGATCCAAGTGGCAATGCAGAGATTTTCATTTTGTTTTGTGAAATCTTTTTAATCGGCTGTCTAATGTGTAAGTTAAGCAGCGAAGATCTAAGAAAATTGTGCATGTCTTTTTCTATATGTGTTTCTTTACTTAATTAAAAATATTTGGTAACTTTGATAATGATTTCAGAAACTTATTCAAAAAGAGGGACCTGGGAAAAATGTTCTCACTTTTGGATTCAGTCATGTGAGTAGATTTTTGATGCCAAATTATGTTGAGTTTGTCAGGGTACTGTTTTATTCAACTATAACCTACCTCAACATAATTACGGTGTAATAGCCTTTGTAAATGCTTTTAAACCATCAGTAGACCTGCTGCAGTCCTAGTCCACTACGGGCACTACAAAAAAGAGGGCAGTTTTCTGTGTCATGGATCAAGCCTTTTGTTTGGGAATGTTGATCCAAGGGAGATAACTTTCCTACTCGTGAATGATTGCCCTTGAGAGAGAGAGACTTCCGTTTTATCTTGCACGTGAGCTTATAAGTTGTTCGGGTTCTTTCTTGAGAATTATATACAGTTAATCAAAAACTGGTCTGTTGTGATTTGTACAAAAGGATTCGATGAGTGCTACCATCATAAACACCTTTCACTAACAGGTGCAAATGAAATTATCGGCTTTAACCACTTGTCTACATTTGAAATGATGTTGATTGCCCTGAAAAATACAAAAACCAGGATGTTAAACAGAATAATAATTGTCAATAGTTATTTGCTACACTTAGACATTCTGCATGTTCTTTTTTATGTGGGATCACAAGCAGATGTCGGAAAATCCTAAAGCGTCCATATTTGATACACCAGATGTGGAGTCCCGTCATTCTAACAGCAGTGTCAACAGACTGCTCTTTGAAGCTTGGGAAACATTTCTGAGCAGGTGATTAATTATTGGATTTCTGAAAGTTTCTGAAAGCTTACCTTCTGGTTTTTACATGCATTTTACATATTTAGCTTAATTTAATATGAAGATTTGTAACAGACATGAGAATACGTCCTGATGAGTGAGATACGTGCTTCATGGATTAAAAACAAAACAGCAATCATTAAAACACAGATAGCACCAACTACAAATTGTGAGACCATGACAGTGGCGATAGCAGGACATGAGAACATCCCAAAGCAAATTAATATAGGAAATGTCGTTCCGTATTGTGTACTTTAAAGCTAATAAAATTAAGTGCTTGCAATAGCATGTCCAATGATGGGGCATTAGTCCGGTGCCCAAGCCACTAGAAAGTTTTCAAATTTTTCCAGCCAGTAGAAATCAGAAATTAGAAGTGACAAACACACCAGGCTTTTTTGTTCTTTTCATCATCATCATCATCATCATCATCATCATCATCATCATCATCATCATCATCATCATTATTATTATTTTGGGGGGGGGCTCCTTTCTGTCCTAGTAGACAGACAATAAAAGAGAAAACTAGATGGGCCGATGGAAATTTCAGTGAGCTATTGGACTTAAAAAATTACTAGCCTGTTAATATACTTACAGGTTTGGAATATCTCCCATCCCTGAACACACGTCATATATGTAATGCAAGTCCACATATATGTATTTATTGTCATGCTAACAAAATAAAATACCTAAATAAGTCAAGTCAGAAACTTCTGGGTTACCATTTTATAAAGACAACCAAAGGGGGTGGTTTCAATTTTTAACTAGCTTTTGTGATATGAATCGATTAAAAATATTGTAACTGGATTAAACAGAAATAAAACTGGTTTTATTTTTGGACTAGGGTGGTGTGGAATGTGAGCATTTAGGTTTGTTTATATTTTTTTAATAGATCCTGCAATTCAACTTCTGCATAGTTACTGACAGAATTGAAATGTGGTTTTTAAATTTGCAGTCATGTGCATGATTTTAATGTTGCAGAGTTGGTGATGATGTAATGAGTTATCTGCTGGAGTATGCATCTATTTTTGTTTTTGTGGATGATCCTGCAGTCTATGTTCAACTTACAGGTGTGTTTGTGTATATATATATATTTGTTTATACATTAACCTGTCAAATTATTTTTAAAGTGGTGAGCTAATATTTTACTGTTTGAGAAATCAACACCTCCCAGCCCCTCTCCACCAATGAAAATGACAGAAGAAGAACTTCATTCACCTTTTGGGGCTTTTATATTGTTTCAGAGTGATTCACTTGCTGTTTTTAATAATGTCCATGGCTGGGTTGCATGCCCTTTTAGACATAAGAGGAGTCGTAAGGCCTGTTTGCTGATGTGTTTTGCCATCATCTTTTTGTATGGACAGGAGATATATACATTTATTCAGATGAGGCTATGAGTTTCATAATATAATGATCATTTAACAATTTTTTTTTCACCATGCAGGAGAGCCATTATACCAGATGTGGCCTTACGCATTAGGATCTGGCTTCCCTGTGAAGATTCCATGTGCACTAGAAAGTGCAGGAAGAAAGAGGTACTCGAGACCACATAATGCAGAATCATCAGCTTTGCCTTCCAGAATCAAAAGAAATAGCTTGCCCTCAGGTACAACTAGCAGAACTCAGAAGAGTAAATTCTTGAATAAAAATACAAGATCGAGAGCAGAGAAGAGAAAGTTTTCCAGCACAGAACTCTCTACAGCAAAGAAAACACGACACCATAATAAAAATAGTACTTGGACACATTTAAGAAACAGTGAAGGATTGCAGCCGCTGACTGGACTGCCCAGCTGTTGGAGGCAAGGAAGTAAGGAGGAAAACGAGGAGGAACTGCCTTTTGGTGTTTCATTTCCAGATAGTTTTGAAGACGGAAAAGAAAAATGTGTTTCAACATCGTCATATACAGTGGATATTTGTGTCAAACAGAGCAAGAAAAAAGGATGGAAAAACAAGGGAAAACCCTGCCAACAAAAAGAATGCTCTCCTGATCTCCAGTCTTACCTGTAAGCCATTTAATGCTTGAACAAAATTAAACAAAACGAAAATTAGCTTCCAAGAATATCTCAGCAGGATTTTCTAAGTGATCAAAATTTTTTACAGTGATATTTAAACTGAATTGGCTGCTTTAGCAGTATCAGTTTAAGACAAGATGAGACTGAAACCAGTGCACTAATTAGCAGTAGCCTTTGATGTTGATGAGAATTCAGTTTTAACAAGATCATTGCATGCATTTTGTTTACGTGATTCTTTACATGCATTTTGCAGTAGCTGCTTCCTTTTGTGGTTACATCAGGAAAATTATATGTAAATATAAATGCTCCATAATTTGCAATTCATATATTGGAACTATAATAAATATGTGTGTTTATTTGATAGATATATAAGACAAACTATACAGCATGTTTCAGCATCATTAAAATCTTGATTGCAGCTATCACAAATTCATTCTAAAGCTGAATCTTACTTATGGAATGGACTTGAGGGAGCGCTTTCCCAAATCTTGTAAGTTTTTATTCCTGTATTTTGCATTCATTTAGGAAGTTCTTGCATGTCATGCACTGCAAGTTCCTTGTTATTTATCGTGATAATTATGAAAAAAATGTTAAATTTCTCTTCTCTATGGGAAGACATGTGTTAAATACATTATTTCTACCAGTGCTTAAGTACATCACAAGAATATATAGGTGCGAATTTTCTGGCTACTGCTAGAAATCTTGATTTTTTTTAAAGTGCAGGCGTACTTCTTTTCCTCCTCAACCTGGTCCCTGAGATCATTAAGCAAGGAAAATGTATCTCAGAACACAATTTCTTTGTATTCACACAGTCATCAAAATAGTGAAAATATTCAGTTTCGGAGAGGCACACCCTGTGACCTCTGCAATGGCAATTGCCCCTCACCCACTTACAGGATTCAGAAGTATTTTGTGTCCTACCCATGAGAATCTCTCTACAAACAAAGACAAACGAATAAATGAACGTGAAAAGAGATGCACAACATGTTACATTATGCTTGCATTATAATTTCTGGTTACCTTCAAAATGCTTATTGATTTTTGTGATGATTACATATATACACCAGGATGGTTGTGTGGTGGAAGTGGTCAGTAGAAGCTGTCTTGGGTGCAGTAAGCTGTTTGAAGCCCATCTCCTTTTCTTTATTTGCAGTTGCTTTGAACAATGCAGAACCTGAAGCTGGAGCCAGATTGTTGCTAGAGGACATTTTTGTCAAAACTGATGTTGGCGGAAACATAGACAGTACGTGTCATTGTCAGTGTGAGATGTTGTCTTGTAAAGAACAACGTGGACATAAACTGAGTGGCAAAAAGGCTGTTTCCAGTCAAGAATCAGATGCTGCTAGAGTGCAAAAATCAGATTCAACAACAGATGACAGCTCATTTCTTTCTTCATCAGATATTGTACCACCTTCACCATGCCATTTAAAAGTCACTTACTTTCACTTTTCGGGTTCATTGTATCCTTCAAGCAAGCATAGTGTTCCAGATAAAGAATCTTTTGAGAGTGTTTCTGACGATACAGAGATGCCATGTCAGCAAAATGACTGTGACATTAATGAGCTAAGTGCCCAAATGCCATCGTCCTCTGAGCAGGAAAACTTGCTCCAGGTTGTGTCACAAGAAGACAGTTTTATCTATCACATCAGTGATGCAAGTTCTGCGTCCAAATCTGGTGCACAGGGTTGCCCCTCTGTTATGGATGATGATTCTTCAAAAGGTAAACTCCGTGGCCTCTTGCATATGGTGCAGCCCCGAACAAGTCAAGAAGACACTGTGCATAGTTGTGAGCAAGGTACATCTGTATTAAACAAAACAGGAAACTGTAACCACAGGGATCAGTCAGGGCTAGAAGGTGCTGCAGAATCTTTATCAGAGATTGAAGATTTGTCTCCATCAGAACACAACCAACCTGGATTTGAGGAAAGCATAAAAACTTTTCTGAAACAGCTGCTTCAAAACCACAGGTAAAAGCATGTTTCAGGCGATATGTGTGTGTGTGTGTGGATGGGTGGGTGCTCCTTTAAGATTAAAATACATATAGATCTTTAACGGGCCAGATATCTTTCATTGGAAGAATGTAGTCGGTGCTTGTAAAACATGGATTCTTTGGCCTGGTTTAGTTGGGCATTTAATGGAAACTTAAATCACCTTAAATTCTCGTGCAGTTACCTTTTGAAGACAATGTTTGTTTGCTAACAGGAAGTGTCCCTACTGGTCACTTTTGAATCACTACTGCCCAGCAAAATCTGAGGTCAAGCAGAAACAACCATCAGGCAAGTTAACCAGATCTAGTTGTCACATCCCCACTCCCCCTTCCCTACACAGTTGGTCTGGGTTTATATGATTAAAAAAATATAATTACAGTGTTTTGTATAAAAAGTGATCGAATAACTAACATAGCTAAACAGTCTCTCAAGGAGTACAGAACTGTTCACTAAATGCATTACCAAGATACATCTCATTACTGTACAAAACTAATGCTGGGCTTAAATGTTAAATGGCTTTTAACATGTGTACACGTTTATGTATGGACTTGATTAACAGGTCACAGTCAGCTGAAAAGGAGATACTGTTATTCTCGGCATTCTCGCACAAGACTGAATACTGGCCGCTTGCTTGAAGATTTCTGTGAGCACAGCAAAGTAAGCCATTTGAACATTTTCACTAAAAAGACATGCATAATTTCTATTAATTTATATCATTTGAAGTGCCATATTTTACAATCATATTTTAGTTTTATTCTTACATAATGTATTCCTTAAATCACTCCATCTTTGTTCCTTAAAGTTATTTGGCCTGAAACCCACAACAAACACAACTTTCTCACTTTTCAATAGCGTTGTTCATTAAAGTTATCTCCCAAGAAACCCACAACAAACTCAACAAACTTTCTCACTATGCAATAGTGACCTTTGGTGCCTGGAAATGTAGATGTTAAAGCATTGTGCATGGGGAACTTGCAATACCGTGCCTAGATACCCATGTTTATAAAGGATTGACTGAATGTATATGTATACTTCTGATTAATACAGGCCAGAAGTACCCCTCTGTTATTAAGACATTTTCTGAGTCCTGAATTAAACTAAGATAATAAAAGCTAAAGTCTTAATAAATAATAAAGAACAACAGTTATGTTAAGCGCTCCCAGTACTTCTTGTTGGAGTTATCTTAATAAATAATTGCAACTATGGAAGCAGAGTCTGAACTAGGATTAGAAAAAGCCTGAAAACATGCAAGAACGTACCTGACTGAGTCTGAATGACTAAAATTTTTTGGCAAATATTGCATGTTTGATACCTTCATGTAGACAAGCAGGGTAAACTCGAAAAATTAAGGTGGCTGAATCCATGTAGTTGACCAGATTAAAAATTAGGAACATTTTATGTGAGGTGGAATGTGACACAACAGCCAACGAATTTGTATACAAAAGTTCACAACTTTAAATTCAGGGGAGGCAAATGATATCTGAAAGTCAACACCTACGCAATCCCTATTTTAATTCATATCTGCAGTACATGAAAATGGTCCTGATATTGTCTGTTTCACTGCTTGCCTCTCTTTGACTGTTCTCAGCAATGACTGTTTCTTCGCTTTTATCAGTCTGGTAGTTATGTCTTCTGCCTCTGTTGTGTTAATAGTGGTGTAGTGGTCAGTGGTGTCCACCCTGGATGAGTCATACCTCATAGCTGTCCTGCTACATGCTTGCTAGGACTGTTTGGCCCAGTGTCAGTATAATGTGACTGGTTGGAAGTGAAGGTCTGTGTTGCCACAAAAGTCCCAGTGTTGAAGCAAATTAACTTGTTTCAATCTGGAACTTATGTCAGTACACAGAAAGTATCGGGATATGTCCCTGTTTCCTGGTTTCCAGTGCTCGTCCACTTTGCTGGCAACAGGCTGGGGGAGGCGTGACCCTCCCTGTCCTTGCTTGCTGTGTGGCCGTTCAGAGTGAGGTCTTAGGCTGCCTCTATTGACACTCAGTTGTCCACCATGACTGGACAACTATTGGCTCCCTATTGGCGCATTGAGGTCCCGTTTTTCACTTCTTCAGGGGCCTTGCATGTCACCGAGATGAGCGCTCCTTCGGTGTTATCATGGTTGTCATCTGGCAACACCTGTCGTGTCAAGCATCCTCCTAACCCTGGTAGCTTTTGTTTGTTCATCCACCTCCTTTTTGTGCTAGTCAGCACTCTGGGTCATGGTACAGTATTATGAAAAGAAAATACAAATTTCTTAACTAAATTTGAGTTTCTTTAGCAATATTTACCATGGCCCATACCATGACCCATCATAGGCCCAGCCTCCTCCCTGCTGGTCTTTTTCTTCTGGCTTGAGAAAGTCAGTTTGAATTGGCCATTGAGCAGATCACATGGGATGATGCACAGTGAGTACGCATGCATGGAAGGGGCCTTACAAGGACTTGGATAGAACATTTTTGTTTGGAAGGTGCAGTTTGGGTTTGCTAACTTGAGAATTTAGCACTCTGGGTCATGAAAAGTATTGCTAAAGAAACTCAAAGTTAGTTAAGAAATTTGTATGTACATTCTATTAGTACTTTAATTTTCATTAGGATTATTGAATTATTTTCTCTTCTGACATTCCAGGTATTTGGATTTCTGCGAGCCATACTGAAAAGAGTTGTACCTGACCAATTATTTGGAGGTTGCAGAAATATGGCAGTATTTCTTAAAAGTATGTTTAAATCTCCTAACTAGCTATGTTTTTAAGGATCCAGACTGTCCATTTCTTTCTACTCTTTGCTTCTGCATTTTTCTTTAGAAGAAGTTAGGAATATCTGGGGTCATACCTTGTCTGTTCTTTTTCTTTTTGCAAACTGTCTGAACATTACATTTTTTAAATTGCAGTTTGAAACATTATATATATTAATGTCATACCCATTGTTCAGTAAGATACATTATCCAGTGATTGGTTGAAACATGGGAGAGAGAAGAATCGTTGTAGATAAACAGGGCTTGTTTCTTAATGTTAACATCTTTCAAAACTGTATAATGCTTTTCATTTTTGCCTGCATAAGAGTCTCCACATAATTTATCAACAAATATCATTGTACGTATAAAGAAATACCAATAACATGTTTTTCCACTTCTTGACAGATGTGAAGAAACTTGTTGGCCTGGGCAAGTATGAAAAGCTTTGCCTGGGGGAGGTGATGACAGGCATTAAGGTTTGTGTTTAATAGGTCTTTCAATGATTTGATTGACTTAACAGGGACTGTCTCATCTCCAAAACAACATTTTTAAACTTAACGCATATAAAATATTGTTTAAATAATGGCAGGACAATCCCATAGAATTTTTCTTGGAGAATCCTGCTTTAGAAGAAAGTGTAAAATTTCTTAAGTCTAGAAAGAAAAACAAGAAAAATGGTGCAGGATTAATCAGACTTGGCAAATCAGATCGAGTTGTCGTCTTATTTTTTGTTATCATCCATTACCTTTATTTAATGATTTTCACCATGTAGGTGAGACATTGTGAGTGGCTGTTCAGCGTAAACTGTCATCGAAGGAAGGTTCACCGTGTAGCCCAGTTCTTGTGGTGGTTGTTGACATACTTTGTGGCGCACCTTATCAGGGTAAGACTGTTTAACTTGTGGATTCTTTTCTGCAGCAGTAACAACATTTCAATACACTCAGAACTCAGTCCAGTAGTTTCAAAGATCATCTGAAATATTTACAAGAATTAGTATTATTTATTGTGTTAAAATGGAGAGTTACCTGCATGGCCACAAACAGATTAAATGTTTTAAAAAATCTGCTTAAAACTGAGTGCACTCCGGCTGTTTTCATTTCAGAATTTAGTGTCTTTGTTTCTTTTTTCCAGACCTTTTTCTACTGTACTGACACAACTGTCTATAGGAACAGAATTTTGTACTACCGCAAGAAAATCTGGCTTAGACTTCAAACAAAAGCCATGGAAGGTTGGTTCTTGAGCAGTGACATCTTCTGGGATGTAAAGGCTAACAGCTTAGCCATTAAGAGAGGCTCTAGAGAAATAGCCAGCAAGCCTCAGCTTTTTTATCTCTTTCCTTTGTGATACATTTCAAGCATAGTTTTCATAGATGATTACATTCAGCATTTATTTTAATAGGATGCACATTATATTTCTGTATGATCTTGGACATTTAGTTGAAGAAATGCTAACTGAATGATGTAAAGCTCAAATCAAGATAGCAATGCTGACTGATGTAAAGCTCAAATCAAGATACCAATGCTGACTGCCTTATGTAAAGCTCAAATCAAGATAGCAGTGCTGACTGACTGATGTAAAGCTCAAATCAAGATAGCAATGCTGACTGACTGATGTAAAGCTCAAATCAAGATAGCAATACTGACTGACTCATGCAAAGCTCAAATCAAGATAGCAATGCTGACTGATTAATGTAAAGCTCAAATCAATTTAGCAATGGTGACTGAATTATGTAAAGGTTAAATCAAGATACCAATGCTGACTGATTAATGTAAAGCTCAAATCAAGATGGCAATGCTGACTGATTAATGTAAAGCTCAAATCAAGATAGCAATGCTGACTGACTTATGTAAAGCTTAAATCAAGATAGCAATGCTGACTGACTTATGTAAAGTTTGAATGATGTAAATCTCAAATCAAGATAGCAATGCTGACTGATTAATGTAAAGCTCAAATCAAGATAGCAATGGTGAGTGACTCATGTAAAGCTCAACTAAAGATAGCTAGCAGTTGCCATGTTGAGGACTGTCATTTTGCTCATGCATGTCCCAAAAGAAAATGTATACCTATCAGCATTTAATTTTAAAAAATTACATTCTTGACCTCAACATGCACAAAGAGATTAAGAAAATTACAAAAGTTGCAGATATCACTGACTGCAAGATAATCACATCTAATTTTACCATTACTTTGAGGAAGATAAATATTGTCAATTACATCGACAGACATCCTCCTACTTGCTGTTTTCATTGTCTGCATGAAAACATCTTTTTCCACTCTTGGTACATCATGTTACATGGCATTTAATAGCAGGGTCATCCGTATTTTCCCCTGTGGTTATATTAGTGATATGGATGTGCACCAGTCTTTGTACTTCCTCATTCCCCACTTGATGGATTGGTTCGCCAGCTTCCCTGTGCAAAGTGTATGTCTGTAATCTTGACATAAAAGAAAACATAGTGACAGATTGTGCACACAAACACACATAATACTAATTGTGTGCATGTGCAATGTGTCTTTTGGAGTAATTTTTGTGTGTGTTGTTTTAAACTTACAGATTTCAGAAAGTCAACAAATCTGCAAAGAATAACACAGGTATAAAAATGATTCTTGTTACATTGCCTAAAATTAAAGGTAAAGGATGTCCCATGATCTTTTAGTTTGTAGGGGAGACACCCCCTCCCCACCTTTCTGTGGCCCAGCACCGTGAAGTTGGTGCCCATCTTCCTCACGGCCTTACCCTCCCCCAACCCTTGGGGTCAGTTACCCATTCCCAGCTGGGTGAAATGGGGAAGTTTTCAGCACACAGGTATCAAACCAGTGCTTTAAGCACTTGACTATCTGCTTTCTCATCACTACAAGGCCCCTGCCCCCCCCCCACTCTCTGCATACCCTTCCCAACATGATGCATGTTCACCTATAGGTGAAAACATCTTCCCTCTAAACTAACATCAGTATAATGTGTCTGTGGGCCAGGATCCTGACTCGTGTAGACAGTGACCATGTCCTCTATCTCCCAGCTTTACCTTCGCAAACCCATGAGGTCAGGTACCCATTTGCAGCTGAGTGAACTGAGGGAAGTGTGCTGCAGTGCACAGGTACTGAACCAGCCTATGGCCACACTTTCAGGATCATAGGCCTGCACTGTAACCACTCAGCATTCTGCTTCCCCATTACACTACCTTGCGTTCCTATTAACACAGCTTGTCAATTTCTAGTAATAAATATGTGTGTGTTGGGGGGGGGGTGTTGAGGGAAGGGGCTGTCTCAAGGCCACAGACTGGAATATGTGTTCAGAACTAATGTAAACTGTGCATGACATCTTGGCCAGCAGATGATTTGGTTTTAATTTACGATATTCATCAGAAGTGTCTTGATATCTTGACCCATGTGCTATGAACCACCCTGGCATAATAATGACTTTCAGAATATAAAGTAGATGTTGTATGCATCAAACCTTGTTAATTATTCCAACCAGATGAAGCAGCTATCTTCCCAACCTTAAAAAAAAAGATCTTTAGGTGCTTGCTTGTACATCGTAAGTGAAAAGATTGGTGAACAGATTTTTCATGATTCTTCACCATCACAGTGTAAAAAGAATTCTCTTCTTGGTTCAAACCAAGCACTTGGTGTATCCATCCTTCGCTTTCTGCCCAAGACGAGGTCTCTTCGACCAATTGTCAACATGAGCAAGAAGCCTGTGTCAAATCCATCATCACAGCAAAGCAACGTAAGTTTCAGCATTGTCTTCACCCAATAACCAGCAAAAGCAGTTTCTTCTTAAGGCATCTGAGCTTAGATTGAAAAAGATGTGATATGGAAGGAGACAACATCAGCATCATCAGCAGCAATAATGATATCTACAACAGTGACATCAAGTTTCTGAAGTAATCTAGCAGTTGTCAGCTTTAGTACTGGTTTAAAGACTTCAGAAATTTGAGAGATTCTGTAATTTGCGATGGTACTGAAATACGAACAATAGTTCCTGTGTATTGTATGACAGCACAGACAGGTTATGTTCGCTTGCTGAGATTTTTGTCCTGACATTACAGAAAGTTTTGTTCACTTGCTCAGATTGTTGTCCTGATGTGTTTTCCTGTTACTTTCAGGTCAAGTCTACTAACCAGCAGCTGTCGAGACTTTTGCAAGCACTGTCATGTGAAAAGGTGTTGAAAAAGATCTTTGTTAAAAACCAAAGAATGCTAGGCTGTGACATGCACACACAATTTTAACTTCTGTTCTTCTATCAGAATACATGAGGCTGTGCCTGTATATGGAGTAAAATAACTTAAAAAGATGTCCTGTCATTATAGTGGGAAATGATTTACCTACCAGAGCATCTACTTTTGGGGGTTTTTAAAAATGGAAATCCATAGTTTTCATGGTTAGAAGTGTCATTTCTGTCATGATAGGTATGATTTTTATGCTAATGGACCGTGCTGTTAACTCCTCTTGATTTTTTCCTTACCTTTTTGACTTCCACCAGTAATCTGCAGTTTCATTCTATACCGGAAGTCCTGTTCAGAAGTGTGAAAATAATGACTGGGCCAAATCTGTTGTTTGTAGTCACAGGATAGAAGTATCTGTGGACATTCAGTGTCTGGGATGGAAGACATCTATGTTGCACTGAAACATTTTGTAGCAAAGAGAAAGGCTGATGGTGATCTGAGGTCAGTTAATAGTTTTGCCCCTTACTTCCTTGTTTCTGCAAGGTTCTTTTTTATTGTTAATGAAAATATTAGAAATATGTATATGTGTATGTAGTGTATATAGATTTGGGTTCTCCTTCATTCAAAAAGGCATTAGTGTCCAGCAGGATTGATTTTTTTTCTGGTAACAGCTAGAGCTGAGGGTTTGATTCTTTGCAAGAGTATGTTGTTTTGTTGACTTTGAGCTGGCATGATTGTAAAAATGTAGATACCACCTCTGGTTTATTGCAAAATAAGGCATAGTTTGGGTTACTTTGTATTCTTGTGAGAATCTGCTGATATATGCAAATGGTTGGGCTGTGAAATAGTATTGGTGTGGGAACTGACCAGTTTCATATCAATGTTAGTTTATTGCATATTTTATTCTACTCATTTCAAAGTAAAATTACAAAAGTGATACCTATAGTCCTATACATCACTTAGAAGTATGAATGTGATATTTTTTCTGGTCTGCTATTCTTCTAAAAAGTTTTAACTGCTTTTCTGAAACAGACCCTTGTACTTTGTAAAGACAGACATCAAAAAGTGTTTTGATTCAATTCAGCAGCCGCTTTTGCACAGTATTGTTCACTCTGTTTTGTCTAAGGTAAGAGAACATTGTTTAAAATTACCTCTGATGATTATAGGGTTATAGATGCAGGGATTGGCAATAAATTATGTCAGGAAAGTTATTTGTTGAATGTGGCAAGTCTGGCAAGTGCTAGTCTGAAGGATATTTGCTAGTATCCTGTACTTTTTTTTCAAGAATTCTGTTTGCATCTTAAACTGAAAGAAGAAGAGTTGTTGCATTGTATTTGTAGCTTTTTTTTATTTATTCAGAAAATTCTTCATTAAAATGAGATCAATTTGTTGGCTTTGATGCCTTCTTTTGACCCGCCCCCCCTTTTTTTAAAAATCAAACTCTCGTCCTCTTTTTGTGTTTCAAAACAGGATGGACCTCAGATATATTTTATGCACAAATATTGCACTGTCATAGTATCTGGTGGACAGATTAAAAGGCGGTTTCACACTGACACAACAAGGCTTGCTGACTATGAGTGTGACTGCTACATATTTGCTCGTCGTAAAGCGGCCACCAACAACCTGTCAGATGTCATTTTCATTGACCAGGTAAGCCAATCAGGTGTTGGAGGAGTATCACTGGATATTATCATGTGTGTTATTCATAGCACAATGAAACTTGTTGAAATTTTTTATTATTACTATTGTTGTGCCTTTTTTAGAAGTCCTTCTTGTTGCACAGCATTGTTTCCTTGTTTAGTGACAGTGATATTTGTCAACAGATGATAACACAATTTGAAACTTTCGAGAGTCTTTTGAAGTTGCTGTCATCTCACTTGTACAACAACATTATAAAGGTGAGTCAGCATGCATGCAATTCTCAACAAAAAAAAAAGGCCAATTTCTTTTAGTAGCGGGACAGGACCTAATACATGAAGTCCTTTCCTTTAACAGCCAATAGTTCTGATATTACTTGTGCAACTTCTTGTTCTACTTTCCTGTTGGCGACAAAAATGCACTGTATTTGTATGGTATGTTTTTCTGCAAAGTCAACCACTCGGGCCATCTCATGCAGTATAATATCTGTCGGGTCCACCATGCAAGTAAAGTATTTTGTAAAATCTTGCAGATGGGAAAGCAGTACTATATCCAACAGGGTGGTATCAGTCAGGGGTCAGTGGTGTCCACTATGCTGGCCAACCTGTACCTGGCTCACTTGGAGGCTGTTCACCTGTTTCCAGTGGCTGCTGATGAACTTTCCTTCAGGATGGTAGACGACTGTCTTTTTGTCACACCACACAAAGCAAGAGCAGAAAGTTTCCTTTCACTGATGGTGGAAGGTATGTATAACACCTAGCATCAACACTGTTTTAAATGATAATAAAAATTCTGTCAAGAAGAAGTATTGCAAAAATAATAACAAAAAGCAAAAAGTGTGTCATATTAATTTGACAAACGTTCAAAAATTACTGTAATATACTGATTGTGAACTTTGTTGCAGCCTCAGTAACTGCAGGATGAATTTCCCACAGTTCTCTATAAATACTGATTTCTGTTTTTAAATAATTTATTATATGACCCCTGTCTTTTCAGGTTTCCCAGATTATAACTGCTTTGTGAATCTGGACAAGATTCTGACCAACTTTCCATTTGTTCATCCAGCTGTTGGCTCTGTGCAGTGTGTGCATCCAGGAGGTGGGTAGAAGCACAGTTAAGATGTCATTTATATTTGTTCACTGAATGTTTTATCTGTACATTTGTTTCAGATTGTAGTCCTTCAGCAAATGTTGGAAACAAACCGTCACCTAGTTTTAGCATGAGTAGTATACAGAGTGACTTAACTTGACCACATGGGATGTCCTTTTACGCAAGTTACTATATATAATAGATACATTTAAATTGTTCATAATGACCCATATCTTTCTGACAAATCTACTTTGGAAATCATTTAAAATATTTGAAACCATTTGCTTTTGCACTCAGGAAAACTTTCAGATAATGTATCATCAGCTGCTTTGAGGATTTGTTTGATGCAACAGGAATAACCTTTTAGTATTCTGTTCCCAGAACCATTTCCTTGGTGTGGTCTGCTCTTCGATTCATCTGTACAGGTGGCTGTAGATTACACCAGGTACTCCGGACTCGGTAAGCATTGGCAAGGGACAGCCTGCTTTGAGGAAATAAGCCTGCAGTACGAAATCCCTTTTCCTTAACCAAGTTAGAGGGCTTTGTAACTTTAAGTCCAGCCAAATTTCTTTTTTTCAGTTTCATTTCAGCATTACTTTTTACAGAGACAGTTATCACACATAGGCTGAGACCTTTTATGTTGTGTTCAGTATCTTGTTTCTGGCTGTTGATGTTGATAAATGGTTTTGATTGTTAATGTTATGACTTCTTGACACTGCTGTGCATGGGTAAATTTTGAAGGATAAATTTGTTTTCAGGCATCAGTGATGTCATTTCTTTTGATGGATGTCACAAACCAGGCCAGACAATCAAGAAAAAAATGATGATGTATGTGAGGGTATAATCAATGATTGCACCTTTTCTCTGTGAAAGTAATTGAAAGACAAATCTGTAAAGTTAAATTTGCTGAAATCAGTAAACGGGTAATGTTTTAGAAGGTGTCAGTTGTTGACTGAATTAGATAAGTAGTTTGATGGTATGTTGACTTTGATCTCTAGAATCATTTCTGCTTTAATGAAAAATTCAAAAATCATTTTCAGGTCTCTGGCACTCAGATCACACCAGATATTCTTTGATCCATTAGTAAGTGATGTGTCTTCAAGGGGCAGATACATTGCTTAGCAAATGGGTTATAGATATTTTAAACAAATTTAAATAAAAAGGGGCACTTTTCTTTACAAGCACCTGTAAATATCAAACCCAAGTATTTGTGAATGTTTATGATAATGACGTTAAAATAGTGGTTTTGGATAAAATGTGCTTGTAGAGTAGTATTTAGAGGGATATCAGGATGTGGGAGAATTTTCCCCCTTCTCTATTGTGTGCTTTGGTTCCCAATGCAGATCAACACTGAAGAGAGAATTTTGTTAAATGCCTGCTGTGAGTTTTTCTTCCTGGCCCAAATTTTTACTGCTCTTGTCGTGAAACTTCCACCAAAGAAACGAACTGACTCTAATCCAGATTTCTTCTTTGGTGAGTCAGCAACAGACTGTTGTCAATACTTCCTTGGATTTAAGTGCATAATTCTTAAACCAATTAAGCTTCTTGTAAGATGATTCAGTAGAGTACAGCTGTCCATTTATATATATTTACATATATTTAAAATAAGGACCTGCTTGCTCACTGGAAGTAAATTGGTAGGACCTGCGTGAAAGTTTATCCATTGTTAGTACAAAGAAAGATGCTGACAACAAACTTGATGTGGTTCTTAGGTGTAGTTGAGATGCTTCCCAAATTTCTTCTGGCACAGATCCAAAGAAAGCTGATGAAGGATGAGGTATGACAGAGGGAGCAGGGATATTTCTTGTCTGTTGTTTTTGATGTTTACTTTCATCTACCTTGGAGTCTATGTGAATGTTGTATGCTTGATATGTGAGATAGTCTCAGAGTGTCTTTTTCCGTTTAAACTACATATCATATGCTGTTTGGCAGTTTGACAGAGAGAATATATAGAAGTAGTTAACTTCTTCTATCGAGGGAGAATTTAGAGGTGTGTTTTCTTCGGTCTGATCAGTCATAATTCCATTTATATACATATAATTTTTTTAAAAGGATGTCGAGATCCATAATGTAGGTTGATTACTTCTGTACTTCAGAAAGAATGAGGGCTAGAAAGGGGTTGGAGGATACCAGACATGAGAGAGATTCTTCTGATATCCACATAAGCTTTGATTGTGCAGACCCGTTCAGAGTTAAACCACTTGGTTTTACTGGATTTTTTTGGATGGATTCATTATGGTCACAACATTGATTCTATTTTCAGACAACCAACCCATTTCCAGTACAACTGCAAGTCTTCCAGTGGTAAGATTTGGAGTTATTTCCAATGGGGACTGTTTATAATTGTTAACTGTTAACATTATTTCCTCTCGAATTAAGTTCTCTTTCAGTCTGAAATCTCTGATCAGCTGAAGTGATAAAACAAACATTTGACAACACCTTGCACTTATAACACTGTGTTCCTTCTGCTGTTTCGCTTTGGAGTCATACTCTATACTGTACAATTTCTTTAACGAGTATTATGTTGTTTCTCACAGGCTAAATGTCTGCACATTTCTGATGCAGTTGAAGAGGTATTCAGGATACACACTTCTGAAAAAGAAGTTGAAAAGACATAAGAAAAGTTTGCAGGCGAAGCTGGTATGTTCTGGACTGCCACCTCCTTCTTGATGACCTTGTCATTCTTCTTTATTTTCCTCAACTCTGATATATTGGATTACTCATTAGAAAAGAGGCTAAAACACACAAAGTATATACATTCATTGTGTTAATCAGACATGGGCCACATCCGAAAGGTGCAGCCATAGACATAAGTGAGACTTTGGTTGCTGGCGAAGACTAGTGATAGGACTGAATGATGTTAATATTTAACTCCTGTGAAAAGATAAAAGCTTGAAAAAAAAACCCAAAAAATTTCCTTATTGTATGGAATCTCAAAACTTTTTTTCTTTTGGTCAATGATGCAGAATAAAGATTGTCTGGAAACGCTGAAGGAAGTCTGCTGTGCAGGAGCTAGTCTCATGTCTACTGTCACAATGTTTTGATGGAGCATTGGTGCCATGGATAAATGATTACAAAGATAACATGATGCAAAGATTTCCTGAAGTGATGGACTGACATAACTGAAGTTTTTGTTGTTATTGGTTTGTCTTTATGGTTGTTCATGTGCATGTATTTAAATGTACAAAGGCATATACATGTACTCTTAAGTAAACACTATAGATTGTTACATTACCATTTGCATACACAGTATATTGTGGATTAAAAGATTTGGGTAAGTAAAAAATTGCAGTGTCTATAAACCAGGATTATGCAAAGTAGATATTTTCATTTTTCAGATTGTATTAAATTGTCATATTTCACAAGTATACTTAACATGTACATGCATGATAATGATAACTGATTTTATTCTGTATCTTGATAGGCTCAAGAAATTAGAGAATGTATTTTTTTTATCCCATTGATCTTGGTAACTTGCTGGACAAATGCTTGGCGTTTTGTGTAGAGGATTGACATTAGTGCAGTCATTGGTCTTAAATTTGGATCAATAAATGGCTGCAGCTATGCAGAGTAATTGTTATGATCATCAGAAATATGGAGTTGAGTCATAACTCATGGAGGCGAATTTTCCCATGTGACACCTGGGGATGAATCATTTTTCCCAACTAGTTTAGGGGACATCAGACTCCTAGCCAATGGAAAAGCATGTGAAATCGTATAGCTACAATGAGGAAAGTCTATTTGATTTGATTCTTCTGCCTTCATTTTTCCCCACATTTAAACAAAACAACTTTCGGGTGGGGTTAGGGGAGGGGTTCGGATGAGATTAGAGTTTAGGTACAAACATTAGTGTACTACTTACTACTATTGTGTAGCTGAGTACACTATAGTAGTATTATGAGTACTAGTAAAGTAATACATTTTGTATATATATATATGCCAATATAAATGTCACCTATTGTCCATGAGTTCTTGTAAACTTTCTGCAACAAAATGACTTGGATTCTGGAGGTGTTTACCAAGCGCTTTGTTGCCTGAGAATCTTATGTCCCAAAATCTGGTTGGGAAAAATAATTCTTCCGCCAGAAGGGGGGAGGGCAATGACATAAAGAGCAATGGCTCACGAGATCGCCCAGCTGAGCACCAAGGGTGTGGGAAGCCTGTGCATGCCCAGGTAAGGAGTAAACACCGTTGCCGGTGTTGTCAAATAATTTTCCACTAACCGGGTGGCTTCCCCTCGCACGTGTGACGGCCTATGGGTGTGTGGATAAGGCAATGAGAAAAATAAATAAGGGGAAATTAAGTAAAATAAATCATGCTTTAAAACGTTTGTTACCACAGCAAACTTAAACACTTCAATATTTAATTTTAAGGTTATGACGAAATAACTGTAATAAAACGCACAGATCCCAAGAGAAAATTAGTATTTCCTGTGTATGTAAAGACAACAAAACGTACGGGCAAATAGATCGATCAGACTTTGCAGACAGCTGACAGACACACTTTTAAGAACTCTAGATCAGTATTATAACATTCAATACTCAGTAAATAGATCGCGGAGAAACTTCAAGGAAAAACGTGACAAGGGCATGCGTTCCCGGATAGCCGACTATTCTCACAACATCGGGCGCACGCTCTCTGATCATTCAAGGCTTTCTTCTCGTGGCAAGCCACAAAACTTTGAAGCGTCTTAATCGGCCCTTTCTTCAAGTAGGAAAGGGTCATCTTATTAAGATTAAACTTTACTGGCTGAGGCCTATGACTATGAGGCACGAGGGTGTAGCACCCAAGGTTGAAGGTAAGGGTCAGGTGCTGTAAAGCGGTTGAGCCACGAAACTTGGCCAAGGTCAAGGTGACGTTAAAAACTGCTAGCATGACGTAGTGGAAATGATTAATGCCAGTATGGTGTGACGGCAGCAACAACACGCAAGTCGACGGAGGCAGATCTCTCGGTGTAAGTGGCGGAAGAGATTGGGGCAGAGGTTAAGTCACTATAGCTGGTCGTTGAACCGGACCTCGTGGTACGCACGAAGACGGAATACAGGGTCGATCAGTGCATGTTTATATCGCACGTACATTTACCGCCACAAGATGCCAGTAAATAGAAAACCACCTATAATGATGCGGATTGCTCAACGATATCAAAAAACAAAAAAAATTGCGCCATGGCAGCGGTGGAGGAAGAGTACATTCTACCATTTCTTACATGTTCTCGTTGATTTTAGAAACCTTTGCTTTTTCTGGATCATAGTAATTAACGAATCATCAGCCCGGCATTAAATAATGTGTGGTCTGATTGTGAAATACATCAAGCATATCTTCTATGTATTATACTAGCCAGGGGACCCGCCGCTGCCCGCGGGTCTTTCTTATCCCGCCCACCCCTACCCCTTTACTATCCCCAACCCCTACCCTTGCCTGCCGTGCCCATCTTGCGAGGCAAGGGATAATACTCTTCGAACGAAAGGGAGAAGACTTTGTGGTGATCCCCTTGCATGCTGATCGCTGTGTACATAACTTGTTACGGGAATCGTCATATTTATTATTTCATTTTTGTTGAAGGCTAGATACAGGGTCGAAGTACCCCTTCCCTAACCCCACCCTTAACCCCTACCCTTCTCTACCCCCCTACCCCCAGGAAACATAGGTCCTCTCCCCAACAGACAGTCCGGGTATAGAGCTGGCCATTTGATTAGATACACACAACGGTGACTTGTATACATTTTGACTTGTCAAGCGAGGCAAGGGAAAATATTCTTCGTACGAAAGGGAACTTTGGCGATCATCTTTGTGCGCACACGCATGCACACGTGTTAAAGGCTTCGTCATATTATTTAATTTGTATATACATCTAGGTTCAGGGTCTAAATATGGCATGTGACCATCTGAGGGTGAAAACGAACCCACGTGCAGAATTTGGTGTGGATTGGTTCAGGCGTGCGGATTTGTATAACCCACACACACACATACACCCCCATCCGATTTGTATAACACACACACACACACACGACTTTAAATATTAGATTGATCGATGTTTGCCGATCAGAGAGGAACATGATGCTGCATTTAGGGGTGAAAGAAGACATATAGCCAGGAGTTAAGCGCTTTATCAAATTACACGCTGCACAAATTTGAATTAAAAAACCAAATCGACAATAGGTCAGCTCAGTTCCACTGGTCTGGCCTGCACAGAGAGCACTCGTGTTACAGATGTTCCATCGGGAAAGGTAGGAAGACACGCGCTCTCACACACAATGGCTACACGTACCTTTGGCGGGGTTTTGAAGATCACCTGTTAGCGGAGACAGCGTACAAACAAGGCCAATGTATTGACTGTTCCTACGAAATTCAACGTTTACGTCTAGCAGCATTCCTACCCGGATGTAGGCTGGGGGAAGGGAAGGGAACTGAACGTTTTGAGACTTGTCAACGTCACAGCGGCTTCCCAGAAGGCTGTCAAGGATTAGTTGCTGATACATACAAGGGAGTAGGCGGGGATTGACGTATGAAGGGCGGAGTTAAAGGATGAGCCGACCGGGATATTTAGTGCGAGTCAGACAGTTAAGCAGGATATTAGAGTACATAAACACGTGAAATGAAAACCTGTTGACATGTTCTAACGAGAAAGAATAGAACGGTATTTGTAGCAACAAGTGAACTCTCCCACGCACTAGTGCTGCTAAAAGCTTGGCATATGAACTGAAGCTACAAATAACGGAATTATTTGTGCTGCTGGATTATAGATACAATTATAATGACTTAACTATTCGTCTTTCTACTTCTAAATTGCTACTCTTCAGTGTGTTTCTGCGAGCCTGTAAGACTTCACGTCTTGATAAACGGACACGGATTAAGGTAGGTACCTGAAACGTACAGCACCACTTCATCTCTGTAGACAAATTTGTGCAAGGACTTTGATACATCTACAAAAATTACGCATGCTTCATCCATGCCTCTCTTTCTTCCCCTCCCCAACCCATGTATGCTAGCTGGGGGAGGGGGTGTGATTTGAAGGCAGTCACTGAGCGAAATTAGGTATTTTATTGTGCTTTTTCTCATGTAACAAAGTTAAATAGTATGCACACAGTCGATTCAATTCTTTAGTCATTATGCTGGGAGTTGTGCGTGTTCAACATTACTCCCATTCACAAGCTTTTTGTCAATTTTCAAATTATCTTTTCATCACCTGTCCATTGTTTTGATCATTTGCTGCTTTTTCTTTACTACTATGCCTCTTGTGAGGGTCCCTCGATCCTACCTGTTTCCTACTCTGTTGCAGAGCTAACGGTTTGTTTTCTCGGCACAGGTCGGGGAATTCCCTGTACTTTTTATGTCCCGCAAAATAACGCACGAGTTTGTTACACAGCTAGGCGCTTATTACTAAAAACATTAAACACTTGTACTTTTTGTGTACAGATATCTCTCGATCTTTGAATTTCTTTGCGCTTTCTTAACAGCTTCGGCAAAGTAGGACATCCATTTAAGACAGGTTCTTGTGTTGGAACGGACGGAAGGTGGCTGCCGCCTAAAAGCGGACAAATCCTCATCGAAAAACTCTTGATTTTTTTAAAAGCCTGGAGAAAACAGCAGGACGAAGATTTAACTAGTTACGATTTAAAATTTGATTTACTGTTTACGGCCTCCTTAACTGAAGGAATGTAATCCTAGTTCGCTGAACCTGGTCACGTGTGTGATGTGTCATTCTCTCATCTACTTTTACCTTGCTGTTGTTGTTGCTTTGTGGATGAGTGGGGCCTTGGTTGCCCTTGAATACTCGAAGCAATTTGATCTGGCCCTGGCTGGCGGTTAGGTTTGTCTCGGTGTTTGATGTGTAGAGTGAATGTTTTTCACACACGCAGTTTCAGCACAGCCTCCTTATCCGTCGCTCTTTATAATTTGAACGGTTATTGCTCAGTTGATGCACGACCTGTCGGCTACAGCTGTCCACTGTGTCCTCACTGAAATTTCACGTGCACTTCTGTGAAAAGCGATACAGGTTCAACGACTGTTTTTACCCCCGACTGCATCAATGAAACTAGGTGGAGGTATTTCAAAAGTATACCACCAACTTGACAGCATTACTGAGAGACTAGATCTACTGGTTTTAAAATAAAACATAGTATGGGGCGGGTGTAAGATTGCCCTACGTTTCGTAGCACCAAGTTTGCGGAAGTGCTTTTGTTTCTAAAATGTATAAAAGTCTTAAATCACCATTTCTTTTACGAATAGCAGCCTTCCACTGTACGTGTTCATTACCGTAGCATGTGGTACTGGTCTCTGTATATTGAATGAGATATTTATGCGGTGAAAACTTTGCAAAACACGAATGGAAACTATTGGTCACAGTAGGATAATGTAAGCGTGGCATTCACAGAGGTGGACTAGGCGTGATAGAGACTGTTTTGTGCCTTCCTGCTGCTCTCTCGCCTGTCTGACTAGCTGTAGGACGTGATTAAAATACATTGTTCAGTAATCAGGTGACCTCATATTTCTTCATGTAGATCAGACATACACGCCACGTTTGAAGCCTGTGGAAACTCACGTGGGAACCCAGGAAACGCCAGTCTGTTTAGGCAACTGCAGAAATTCGCAGCAGTCCGTTGACAAAATCATCTGTCCCGTCGCCTGTTGTACAGGTATGACCACAAACTACACGAAGACGTTCAAACAAATGAACTTCATTCTCTGAATGACTATTCCAGTTTGATCTGGTTCATATTTTGATGGCTAACTGTGTACATAGGATAGATATGGTTGGCGGAGAGAGTAAAGGGCGTTTACTGATGTCGCTATAGGCTGGCTACATTTTGGTAAGTTGCACGAAGGATTTCATGACTCCTAACAAGCAGCTCTGAGCCCTTGTGCCCAGGGCTATAATGGACACCACCTATGTGGCATTAAATGACGTCAGTGTTTGTGCTATGTCCAGCTGTGCCATTTGAAGAGAATAACGACAACATTAGCAGTTCCCCCTTGGCGGAAACTCTGTGACACATATTAATGGCAACCACAAGTTGCTGCAGCTACAGACGATTAATTTTGCGATGACCTTGGCAACGGAAGACCCAGTTGATTGCTTGTGGGTCAAAGATGCGCCATTAGGTGACATAATTATGAAATTTATGTTTGCGTCAGTTGATGACTTTTCTTACTTTGAAGATGTGTTGAAAAACGGTCTTAAGATATTCCGACAGTGCCCCTGTAATTTGTCGTTTCTTCTAGCTCTGTCTGTCTGTCTGTCTGTCTGTCTGTCTGTCTGTCTGTCTGTCTGTCTGTCTGTCTGTCTGTTGTCTGTCTGTCTGTCTGTCTGTCTGTCATCCCCCCGCCCCCAGACAGACATACCTGGAACAGAATCACAATATGAGCACTGGTTCTATTGGAACACACAAATCTCACAGCGAAGAGTTTTGATTACCACGGTTGATATCTTAGGTTCATTGAAAGGGTTACCACATGCTAATGCACGTGGAGTGCATTGTCCGAAAACGCTTGGTGATCTTGACAACCCCCCCCCCTTTCCCCCCTCACCCCACCCCACCCCATCAAGGCAGTTTAATAACCATTATAAAATAAGGGTTGTGTTGACCCTACACATGCTCGTGTGATAATGAAGTGATATTTTTGTTTTTTACTTTTTCTGGCAGGTGTTTGTCCCGGCTGACTGAATCTCGTAGGGGAATGGCAGAGCTTAGAAATTATCATCGCAAAGATTCATCAGCCCTTGCTGAAAGCAAAGCTGACATTCGACTCAGTTACGACAACACTGCATTTGAGGAAGATAGTCAAGGACAGCCCAGGACACCCTCGGTAATTTTTTAACGCCCAAAATGACATCTTGAATAAGTAGTGGAATGCTTTCGCGTGATTATGAAGCTGTGAAACACACACCATTGCATGAACAGACAGAACGTCAAATGTGAGCTTCGCGACTGACCCGAGCATATTTTGCGTACAAAGAATGATTAAATTTGAGTTATGTGCGCAGATGGCTCTTCGCGTAATGTTTTCTTACTGACATCTTCATATTTTAAGTAACAATTCAAAATTGTTTTCTCCACTGATGGTAGGAACAGACACTGTGGTTTTAAAGGTATATAATCGTGAATCTTTATTCAAATGACTGTATTTAGTAGTAATTAAAGTTCTTCAAGATTCCATCTCACAAAATGTTTTGGGACCTGTTTTCTTTCGCGAGAAGTACCCTTAAACGTCGATATTTTGGACAACAAACGCACAAAAACCCCACCTTACACAAACATCACCCCACTCCCAGATAAATTTAGCTAAAACTGTGACGTCATTATAGACAGAGAAGTGTAAATGTAGACCTGCCAGCATAAGAGTATCCGTGTATTTCAATGATATTTTTTCAGACTGTCAGTGAGTTCATGTTCTGGGGGTCTCTTTTCATCGCTGACTTGTCTCCTTTCTCTCAGTTTCCATTTTTCTTCTAAATTTCTGACTATCCTGACGGGTTACCTCAACCCTTTCTAGTATGAAGCGAGCACGAGCGGCTCTACCTTGGATGCAGCATCATCAGCACCGACCCTGGAGGACGGAGTGAACTGCCAGCCACAGTATGACGTGGTCCAGATTGACGAGGAGGCACTGGAGAAGGGCAATGGCGGCGAACAGATGGACTGCTACACTCGAGCCGTCTCGACTCTTCAGAATGCCGTCTATGGATTCTTCGCAGAAAATGCCGAGATGCTTTGGAAGCTGTTTTACGTCTTGCTGCTTATCGGCTACGCCGCTTACTTCATCGCAGCGATGGTCTACAGGTACGCCTCGCAAACCTTACGTACTTTCTGAGAACACCCTGGAAATCAAGTTTCAGCACTGCATGCCTGTGCGTGCGCATTCACGCATGTATTGGTCATACTGCGCACTGTTATTTTGAAACGTGGAGGTGGGAGGTGGGGTGATCTTCAATTGTTTGGCTAGTCCGCTGTCCCGTTCCCGGGCGGAATCCTTTATTGATATTCAATTCTGCGTATGAGTGATTAATCGTGTGAAGTAGTTTGCATCTTCTGTTAAGTGCTGTTCAGAAATCGCTGTACTTTTTTGTGGCTTAGTTTATAAGTTCGGACCCCAGCACGAGCTATAGTTTAGCGAGCATCTGTGTTTCGTTGCCATACACGCAAATGATTTTAAATTTTATGTTTGGACAGGAGAGATGAACTTTCAGGTTAACAGTCAGTCTAAATAGAGCAATGGGTCTGACAGGCAAGTGTTGAAGTCGCGTCCTGTAACGCTCTGTCGTGCTGAAGTTTGCGTGTTTAACTGTTACTGTCTTCAGCTAAACTGAATTATTCTGACTAGATTTTTTTTTTCTCGGGCTTCGTTGCATGTTTCACTTGTCCGCCCCGTTAGCTGCTTGCCATCCATCACACGCCTTTACCGCCGTAACGTCTTCTCCCTTCTGTCTTCCAGGTTCGGGGATGAAGGATCCATTCGTCTCCTGGTCGTCACAGCAACGGTGGCCGCCTACTTGCTGTACCGCATGGCTGGCTATGTGCTGCAACGTCAGGGTGTGACGTGCGACGGTTTGTCGCGCTGCTTCGCAGTCGTGTGGAAGTTCTGCCAGAAGATCAGGTCGAGATGACGTTCGAATTCAGGTTTAAAATTCACGTAGAACCTCATGTGCCCTGTTTCAGAATGGTCCAGCAGAATCAAATTTCTGATAGTATCCTTACACCTGCCGTGACCCGTTTTAGGTCGGGGGGGGGGGCGGGTGTATGAGACCCCCTCTTTTCTATGGACCAGCATCGTGAGGGTGAAAGAAAGAAAGAAAGAAAGAAAGAACGAAAGAAAGAAAGAAAGAAAGAAAGAAAGAAGCCAGTTGTGGTGGCGTTAAGGAAGTGAACTGTTGACCAGGTTTGTGAAGGTGAGTGCTGCTTGCAGGCTGAACCTCGTGCTGGCGGCGCTGGTGTCGGTAGCTTTGATCGTGTACGTCATCCTAGACGTGGCCGTCACGCGCTACAGGCCAAACAACCTCATCTCAGCTGGCGGCATGGTCGTCTTTGTTATCCTCTTCTATGTCTTCTCCTACAACCCCGCCAAGGTGAGCCGCGCTTCGGAGTTTTCTTATACCACCTTTTGCTCGTCTGGACGATATTCTCCACTTCCGTAACATCCCAGCAAAATCTCTCTATCTCCACCCTCCCCCTCCAACATATATAAAAAAATTGTTTTGGCTGGGTGGATGGGGGCGGCTGGGGGCGGCTGGGGGCGGCTGGGGTAGCCTGGATCATTTAATAAATTCAATAAGGAATGAACATGTTGGGTAAGGGATCTTGGCTTATATTGTTTCTATTATTTTCTTAACAGCAGTCGAAGACCGTTTAGACGTTTTGATGATGTGTCTTTGACCTAAAATATGACAAACCAGATGCATATGGTAAAGTTTACTTTGTTTTCTCTATTCCTCTGCGTGTCTACAGGTCCAGTGGCGCCCTGTTGTGTGGGGCTTGCTCCTACAGTTCATCTTCGCAGTGCTCATTCTGCAGACAACCTGGGGCCGTGCCACTTTCAGTTACCTTGGCGATCGCATCACGGAGTTCTTGCACCACACAAACGCAGGGGCCAAGTTCGTGTTTGGTGATGCCTACACCCAACACTTCTTTGCTTTCAGTGTAATTATACTGCCTTTTTAAGATAATTTGTGTGCTGAATGAGTCTAGTACGTATCTTTATATAAAAACGTGGGCGGAGGGGGGAGAAAGAGGTGCAGTGTTCATTTAGTAATTCGAGCTGTGGCGGTATGCATGTCCGTTACTGCCACGCCAATATATACAAAGAAAATTGTTGTTAGAGCAGTAGAAAAAACAACAGCAGAGAACTGTCAATGTTGTTAGAGCAGTAGACAAAACAACAGAAGCGAACTGTCATTGTTGTTAGAGCAGCAGACAAAACAACAGAAGCGAACTGTCGTTGTTAGAGCAGCAGACAAAACAACAGAAGCGAACTGTCGTTGCTAGAGAAGCAGACAAAACAACAGAAGCGAACTGTCGTTGTTAGA
>SMGT01001244.1:389052-402636 GCA_004794575.1 Lanistes nyassanus | reverse complement strand
CTTTTCAGTGGTGAAGACTATCGTTCTTCCACACTTTCCAAACTATCCAATGGAGAATCTGGTAGATACATACACTGATACAGTATTCGAAGTTTACTGGCGTTCTCAAGCAGTGCTATAATTTATACATCATGTTTTTAGATAACGCTCATTATTTGGCTGTTTACACAATCTTGCATTTATCTGACTGTTTACACAGTCTGACTGTTTACACTAGGATTATGTTTTTGCCAACTAATCTCCAGGCATGGACCATGCACTACATCAAGAGAACCGAGGTGTAATGGTGCATTAACCAAAACTTCCATAAGGTTGACCATAACCATGCAATGTTGCTGCAGTTTTGGATATCCTTTCAGCTGTTTGTGTTTCCTGCCCTTATCAAGCATAAGTTTAAAAATGAAGTCCTAGTAGAAAGAGTGGGAAACACTCCTAACTATTATGTGGATGTGACTGTTTCATAATAACATCTGTGTGTATGATTAAGAGGATGGTGGGTGAATCAGAAACATATCAACTTATCAATTTTCATTCATTTTGATTTATAATGATTGCCATTTGCTCTTACACTGAACAAAATAAATGTACTCAAATGTTTTATCAAGAAAGAAAGAACATTTTATGCCTTATACACTGGATGTTGTGACAGTATTATTTGGTGCTTTGAAATATTATATGTATTTCTTGATACACCAAATAATAAAATAAATTATTCAAAACATTTCCATCTTTTATCTACATTGAATGCAAGAGGACACACAGATAAAAGAAATACATAAACTAACATTAGTAACATGCGTTCTACTAGTAAAGCTTTTAAATTACAAATACATGCATGTGCACGCAACCTACCTGTCATATGCGCTCCCTCCCCCCCCCCCACATGCATGCCCTGAGTCAGAGTGTTTTCAAATCATTTGTAAAAAGCAGCATTCTTAGAGTTTTTATGCTTGGTGACAACATACTAGGAACAGGCTTGGTCTTTGAGACTACCCATTACTTCCATGTATTGCTTTAGTATATTCTCAGCGCTTGGTCTTTTAGAAGGTTCAACCTGTTTGCATTCCATGTGGATAGACAGAAGTTGTAAACGTAACCTGCTACTACCCCGGCAGTCACCTAGTAGACGGTTACAAATATCTGGTATTTTCCAAATGTCTATTTTCTCATCATAACCTGGCATCTCGTCGTCGTTATAATCTCTGTCAGGAAATGGCCAATGTTGCTCTGGAGCAACAAAATCACCAAACAGTTCCTGGTGTCCACATTTGACTAACCGACCTTGGGTTTTGTTGACTTTAGGTAAGGCATCTACATCGTTTAGAATGAGTGCCAAGTCTTCACGAAGAAGAAACTGAGTGAGTGCTTTTGCAGGGTCACTGCTGTCACACATGACACGTGTGCCCAAGGGACTTGTGTGCAAAGCATGAATTATGCCAGCATATTGCACACACAGACCAAATCTAAATTTAATACTGTTCCACTTTGCGAAGTTCTCTTGGGCAAGAATAGCGTCCAAATTGGCGGCAGACCCCAGTGGATAAAGCCTGGTCACAAATACGTTGTTTTCGACACAATAACCAACAAGTTCTGTCACTGGCACCAAAGATGCTTGTAGACCAATCAGCATCCTTAGTCCATGTTGAAAATCATCTATAAAAGCTGCATTGATCAGTTGATTGACTGCCACGGACTGTTCACGCCATACTCCATACCTGATCTTCACAGAAATAATAAATGAGAAACCAATCACTTTTACGGCATGTAAATCAAATGTGTTATCACCAAGCATTCTTGTTCTTTAATTTATTTCGCCAATAAGCAGCCACTACATTTATTAAATCTGTTTAAATCAAACAATTACACTGTGAATTTCCTGCAGTTTATAGTCGTCATATCAGAACGGCTTACACCCAAAGCTGAAAAACTCAAAACTGCATCCGAAAGGCTAGACTAAAATGCAACCAGGCAAAACTATTCTGACTACACCGTAGGCAGAGAAACTGACAAAGTGAATACATCAAACGCTTTTCTTGCTGGAGGTACTCAGACAGGGTGGGGGCAAGGAAATGTTATAAGAACAGGGGTGTAGTTATGATTTACACTTGTCAGTCGTCACTCAGTTACAGTGTTAGTGTATGTTACCATAATGATTTCTGTAAAATTGTTAGATATATGAATTATAGTTACCAATTTCACGACTCCTCTATCGATGACATCCTGAATTGTTACCTCCTTGTAGATCTGCTCGCAGTCTAGCCATGGATAACAAAAAGTCATATTTGGCAAACCGAAGAATTTATTTCCACAGATCGGCCGACATAAATGTAACTCTGCAGAGTCTGATGTAGCACCGCTATTTTTCCAACAAGAAAGCTTGATATCTCTGTCAATTCGTTGTTTTCTGTCCCACCGAACCCAGAACCAAGCAAGCAATGGTAAGAGAATTGAAAGTAACGAAATTAATATTCTAACCGAAAACTTTATTGATACGATTTTATCTAAACATAGTACCATCGGCATCTTCCACAAGGGAATCAAGGGGCGGCTACTCTTTTTTGTCGTTGAACTCTTCCTTTGGAAACACCTTTTGGTCCTGCTTGGGATCGTCGTTCAGGAGGTGAGTTATATGCAAAATGACAATCAGTTGCCATCGGCTTATTATATAGCATTTCGGCAAACACAATTTCATCTGTCAACCACTGTAAGGCTACTTTTCAACATCATTTGGTTATTTTTGATCATTTGTCCTAATTTTGTTGTTTTTAAATATGTATTCCACATGCCATGTCTGTTCGGTAGTCCTCGATTACGGCGTTTGGCCTTAAAATTTTAAGTTCTTTGCAGCGCTAAGAATACAATGCAAAATAAAGTGACTAAATAATTTTTATAAAATGGACCATTCCCTTTCCCTATTTATTACAGTCCAAGTGTTCTTAATCTTTCTGGTCTTCTGTTACAGGGCGGTCACTCAAAATGAAGTTCAATAAGATGGTTACCTCCGACAGGGGGAAAAACAGAAAGAGGCACTTCAATGCCCCTTCTCACGTTAGAAGGAAAATAATGAGTGCCCCTTTGTCAAAAGAACTCAGGCAGAAATACAATTGCCGCAGCATGCCTATCAGAAAAGATGATGAAGTGCAGGTAAGTCTATAACTGGCCAGACACTGAGACAGACTATTATTATTATTACTATATACTATTATTAGACGTGGTAATCAAAAGCTTTGAGTTTGAGATACATCGACGTGTTTGTGTTATGACCTTCCCAGGGTTTACTGTTGGTCACTGCCATTGACCATGCAGAATGTAAGTGGAAGGACACATAATGCAGTTTGGACAAAAATAGTTCCATTACATTCTGAATGGTGCTTTTGCTTGGCCAAACAACAGCCGTTCTCACTCTTATTCTCAGCATCATCATCCTTAGACAAGAGATTCGTTGAGTGTTTCAGGTACCTTACGCTGTTAACTTTTTAGATGTCGCCATTAGTAAATACTGCCATAATTTTGTGTGGGCCACCTGGAGGAATGTCTCCACTAGGACTTGTAGTAACAGGCTGTTGACACTGCTGAATTTTTTTGAGCCAAGGATCAAAATGATTTTCTGAACTGAAATCCAAAGATGAGTTAATGTCAAAAGCAGTGGTGAGCCTTATGTTGCTTGGCCACATGTAACAACCCCACTCCCCCGAAGAACAGTTCCTGCATTTCGCAATGCCTTGCAGTCTAAAATGTTTCTTTGTTTTTGTACATAATGTACCTCCTATATTTTGCGTTATCAGGAGTTCTGGTCAAGTCTTTGAAGTTGCTGGCATGAGCCATAATGTAGGTTTACTTTTATTTTGCATTTTCTCCACTTGCATCGTGAGAGTCATATTATGTTTAAATTTGTTTGGAAGAATTGGGCGTTGTGTTATTTGGAAAATCCTGTTTGATGCAGGTGGTGCGAGGCCACTTTAAAGGCCAGCAAGTGGGAAAGGTGGTGCAGGTGTATCGCAAGAAGTTCGTAGTCTACATTGAGCGCATACAGAGAGAGAAAGCTAATGGTGCTACCGTTCATGTTGGCATTCATCCATCAAAGGTATGTGTGTGGAATGAAATACAGCTGTGCTGTAAATGAGGGGTACATTGATGATTTTTTGCAAAATTATTTTGTTGAATGTGGTTGGAAGGGTTTTTAGTGTATCTGAGTATTTTTTTTATGATGCTTGTATTGTGAAGGCTTCATGTTACTTGATAGACAGCTAGATGTCTTGTTTGCTTGTTTACAGACAGTGATTGTGAAGCTGAAGATGGACAAGGACAGGAAACGCATCCTTGAGCGCAAGGCAGCATCTCGTGCCAAGGCCATGGCAGATAAGGGAAAATACACGGAGGAAACAATTGAAACTTCTTGAACATCTGTACCTAACAAGATTCCTCAACAATTAAAAAAACAAAGTTAACTGCATTCTGCTTTTTTCCTTAGTGGCATCTTGTATGTGAAAGGTTGGGCTGCTGTAATGCCAATGGGCATTTAAAGGCAGAAGATCTTTCCCTCCCACTGGAAAAAATTGTTGGGTGTGGATGTGGTGCTAGAGGCTAAAGATTAGTGGGTTCAGCAGCAGGACTTCTGATTACTGGCAAAAGCATTTCCTTCGGCAGTTAAAACATGCACATTAGTGCGACTATTCCAGATACAGAAATCTGGATTATTGAACGAAAAAGTTTACACTTCCACCTTTGCATAATTGAAATTAAGATGACAAAAAATGGCAATTTTTTATTTGGATGCATGTTTTTCTTCACCTCCCATGATGCAAAATGTGGCCAGTGAAGTGCAAATGCATGTACTGCATCTGTATCTGTGGGTACATGTGTGGATGTCTTCCTCTCTCCCCCTTCCGGCTTGCGCACACTCAAATGCATACGGGAAGAGTGTGGAGCTGACTGTGAAACTGGAGGAATCGGTTCATTCAACAAGGGTTGAGGCCCACTACAATCAGACCACTGACCAGAAAGTACTGATGTAACAGCGAGTGTTATTAACTCTTTGACCCCGCTACTGGCGACGACCGAAATGACCCGCGAGGCCGCGGTGTTGGCAAACTTACGACGAATTAAAAAATTTGCAGCGATGCATTAAACGGTGTACGGGAGGTAAACTTTATATCATTGTAAAGCTCTATCATCGCTTGTTTCCCCTGCACTGTCTAAATGAGTTTCGGCAACAGTTTTGGCTTGCCAAACGAGGTTCAGTGTAGCGGTTGGCCAGGTCTACTTCTGTCGTAACAATGGATACACGTGTTTCGTTTGTTGTGTGTGCAAAAAGTGACTACATTTGGCACCAAATAGTAGTATTTAATATTTTTAACTAAAAGTATTGTTTCCATTGTGATGCTGAAGCATAGATCTTTCTAAATATGTAAAATATATTACTGTGTGTGTGGTAGTTTTTAAGCGGTATTTTTTTAAAAACATGTAAATCTATGCGGCCTCCGGGGTTGCTTAGCCCTGCCGCCCGCTGCGGGGTCAAAGAGTTAAATGCCAGGCGTACACATCTCCCCCACTTCCACAAGTCATGACTTCTGGCAGTGTCCCACTTCAAGGTCAAGAGCATTAATGCTCTGTGTAATAATGCATCCAAAATTCATTCTGAAATTTTGTGTTTGGCAGCATAAGATTGGCAGAAGTAAACCGCTAAACAAAAAAATTTCACAAAACTATGACATGAGATCTCAAATCTACAGCTGCAGCATCACGTGGAACAGAGAAGCTGGCATGGTCATGTATTTAGCTGAATGGGTCACACACAAAGCCAGGAGCTATGCCACCAAACTTGTCTAACTTCACATTGTATTGCACACCTGCTTTCAATAAATAAGATGCTTTGTAATGAAAGGTTTAACTTCAATTTTATTTCTTTAAACTTTGGACAATTTTATCAAACAGTGACATTTTAATTTTTTTAAAATCAGCCCTCAACCCTCCCCCACTCATTTGTTAAGGTAACCGAAACAATGCTTCCTGCCAAATTTCAGGTAAATTGGCAAACATTTAGGAAGTATTGTTTCAGTTAACAAAGATACGTAAGAGTGTAAGAGAAGGTGATTTCAAAAATAAAAAAAAAGTCGCTTTAAGGTCCAAATCAAGCTGGTCATAGTGTGCCAAAAATTACACTTTTCTTGAATAGTACACAATACTGTATGCATTTTTGTGAACAATATACACATTTCCAAGTTCGATACCTGTAACAATAATGCTGTCGTTTTAACAGTCTTAGCTGGTTCTACATGTTCAAATTTTTAAGGCCAAAAGTTAATTTTTGGATCGCCTTTAATATTGTACGTGTCAGATGACATTTTGTACAACATAGTGACAATTGTTCAAATCCTACACATAACACAAATTGTCCAGCAGAGTTTTTTTCCCCTTTCCAGGAGTTCAATATGTTTACCAAAACTATAAAAAATTTTGATCTTTATGTAAACAAACCTAAATAAGTGAAACTTTATTATTAGTATTTAAACTTTTGAGTAACAAACCATGCCCAGCAACAGCTCATTATACTACACAATGAATGAGAATACAAGACTGTACAGAAATGTTACAGCACAACAGTGCAATCTCTGAATATTGAGGGACAGATCAAGGGCACTGGTATGCCTTCAACTTAATTTGTATCAGTATCTTTTCCAGGAACAAGTCATCTGTCATGAACTTTTTTTTATTTTACAAAGTGTCACTTTGAGAAGATGCACACAGGATCTACACTAACAGCAACCCCGAAAGATGTCTGAAGATTTTGTTGGTTTCAACACAACACAACCCAATATCAGACTAACATCACTGCTATTTGCTCTAAACCGGCAAAAACAATTATCTACAATGGAATGTTGCTTGAAAGTATTAATGACCACAAGGGGAGAAAAAAGTCTGACTTTTTCTAGGCAAGAGCCTGGGGTCGGGGAAGAGAGCGGAGCAATGTAAATCAAGAGGGAAAAATAATTTCCAATACCTATCAGTCAAGTTGGGCTATGGCTGAGTCGACCAGTACCGAAAAATATACCAAACACAACACTTTGACTTAAATATTTGATCTTGGGTATGGCAGACACCAGTCCATTGCACACAGCTACCTTAATTCTTCTCAGCAACCTAGTTTCTCCACAACGAAGTCGAGTATAAACTGTCTAAAAAGTCTCAAGACCTGTTTCGTAAACAGTGTGTGAATGGATTATAAAATCACACTGTTCTTGTAATGAAAACTTTCTCCAACTTTTGTTGCCTGGTGGATCCTTTGACTTTTGTTCTACGAGTTTTTCACTGCATCTAGCCCTGCCCATTTCCAAGGCTAGTACATGTACCAGTTAAGAGGTGCCGACAAAAGAACTTAACCAAGCTAAAATCAACCCAAAATGTTGACAGTTTTTACTAATTTTAGCTTTTTTAAAGTTTATTTGTTGTCACCTATGATTTTTTTCCCCTTTTAATTTCTGAGATGTAAGGACAAGGTAGACTGAAACATGTATACAAGGAAAAATAATGCACTTATCTGTTATTTGTATTCACAGCCACAGATTTATGCAGAACTGAATCTCTACAATAAATACTTTTTGTACATCCCCTGTGTGATAAGTCCAAAACACCAAAGTAGTACATGTACATTTAATTATTTTACGAATGAACATTGTCTGGGGCTCAGTATCAAATCTTCATGCAGAGTTTCTTTCACAAGGCGCGAATGGTGCTAAAGGTATATTCTACAAGTGCTAACTAAAGATGACGAAAAACCAAAGCACAAAACTATAAAAAGTGTACAAAAGCTGTATCACTTTCTCTGCATAATGTTTTTTTTCCCCACCAGGTCTAAAAGGCACCAGCATTCTGTACAAACATATAAACTGCTGGAGAAAGGCTTACAAAAAAGTTCCTGAAAAACAAATGAAAAATAACCAAATAACACCCAACAAAATTCATTTATTTTATACAATTCCTGTTTATTGAGGATATTCAAAGTTTGGGTTTAGAATATCCAACTTGTTTAGCTGGATATATGTCACTACTTCACACCTTGTGGTGAGAGTTTTAATAAGTTATTAAATAATGTTTACCTTTTTTAAAAAAAAAAAAAGCATTCAGATCTTACTGAAATATATATTAAAAAAAGACTTCAAGTAAATTTACTTACATGAGCATTAGACAACAGTATCAGCTTTCATTACTAACTGAGCATAAAGAAATATTAAGATATACATTCTTCATTGTGTACAATAACTGCTTAACAGTATAACGTGTGAATTGTACAGATGTACACAAATGCATGGCACAAAGGAGGATAATAATCTTCCACTTTACTTGTCCCTCAACCCCACATCATCCAAAAAGCACACAAGCAAACAACCACCAAACGTTAACAGATATTATTCTTGGTCATTTTACAGAAAGGATATCTGCAGAAATTTTCTCCAGAATCATCAGCAAATTTCTGCAGAATCTCCACCACCTCCCGTCACCATTACCAGGTGGCTTCCTGCAAGAAAATGTTTTCTTCTCTTTTTAAAGCAGCATATAGCCTTCTTAACCAGCCTAGGTCAATTCTGCTACAGCAACACAGGGTGGCAAATAAGTACAGTACAATAATTACATGTAAGAAGTTTTGCACTTGATCCATCAAAACAAACTGACAATTATTATCATAGCAGGTCTAGTCAACTAAAGTCAAAACGAAGTCAGTCAAAAAGATCCTTGTACATTAGATTCAGTATTAATATCACATTTTGGGAAGAATATGTTAAAAATTAGAGGGGCAAATATGAAAACAATAGACAACTTTCGATTCTCTCTTTGCTACGTGTATGGGTACGGTAGGCTCCCTTGTTTGCATACGTCAGCATACGGGTATGTCTAGCGCTGCCAGTACCTTGTTGGGATTGTCCATTGACGATTTTATAGCGCTCTGTTCTCATTTGTTCTTTGTTAATAGACAACATGTTAAGTTTGACTATGCTTAAGTAAAAACAAACAAGACCCCCCCTCCCCCACTGGCAATGAAGAGTTTTATCCCAACATCTATACAGTTTCTTTAAAAAATAATGTTCTTAATGTTGTATTCTTAATAAATGTTTTATTCTTAATAAACGTTCTATTCTTAACAAATCTTTGTAACGAATATTGATTACCATTTTATTACCAGGTTTAAGTGTATTTAAATTTTATATGCAAGTTATATTTAATCCTGAATTATTTGTAACTAAATTTGATGTAACTAGGGTTGTGAGTGCTGTGATGGTAAAATTATTTCGTTTTCTGTTTTGTTCTTAATATTCATATTACACTTTTGGCAGCTGGCTGCCAGTTGTGTCGCTGCACCATGAAACCAGTCTTAAATCGGAACGGCTAGTTTGTTGCTACAAGCAGAAATAGGTCAGTGGGGTTGATCTAGTCGAATTTCACTTTTTTGCACAAAAGTAATCTTAAAACTGTAAATTATTTTATAGATGCAAAATTTCCCCTCAAATGTAACTATAATTGGGTGAAAAATGAGCATTGTGTGGTAAGGAAACTTTGGAGCCTGTTTTCTCAAAATGGCTGCCACCCATATTTTGATCTTCAAGAGGCCATATCTCTGTTACTCATTAAGCAATGGTTCTTATATCAAAATGATCAGGAAACACTATAGATTTCAAAAATGTATTTAACTCAAAACACCCGATTTCAAACTTAAGACTAGTTTTGTCATGCAGTGACACAATTTCTCTTCTGAAATAATAGTCTTTTTGGAACTTCAAACTGATTTTACAGACACCGAATACCATAAGGCACTGTGTGTAACTAGGCTGCACTAAGATGACAGTTTCTACTTCTCTATTTCTCCCATAGATTCCCTTAGTTTTTGGTTTTTTTACATGGAATTTGGAAAAATAATAATAATAAAAGATGCTAATGGAACACTTACCTGTGCCAAGATCAAGCATAGAATCGTCACGAGAAAAGTTCTCGTTCCTCCCATCTGATCGCAAATCCAATGGCGGCTCATCCTCATCATCTAGAAGTGCATCAGCATCTTCTCTCTGATTTAGCATTGAGTAGCGACGGATACTGCGGAAACGGCTGGAAAAAGGGAGTCCATTAGTTATAAATCATTGTAATCAAAATTTGCGGTCTGAACCTTGTACAGGTGTTTCTTAACTGATATTGGTTACTTCAGACAGGAGTCAAGAAGTCTTCCGCAAATATTTGACCAGTCAATAAAAATATTAAATAATCAATAATAAAGTACATTCTGGATCCACACACAAGCATAAGCCTTTCTGTTATTCCCATTGAAGATGCAGCTTTTGAAAACCCATAAAAACTTGTAAGCAACATAAACAGGGTAAAACTATATACAAGACAGCATGTACTTCCAAGGTTTTCTCGACTTTCCAACGACTTGACTGCAGAATGGCTTACCTGCGATAGTACATCAAGACCAGGATGGTGATCAAAGCAGTGAGCACCACAACTGGTAGAGCAATATAGACCGCACGGTAATTTGGTACTTTAGGAGGGTCAGCAGGATGACTCCCACCACCTGAATCAGCACAAAACATAAGTCCATGACCAACCACCGCCAACAAAACTTTTCTACATTTTCAAAGTGAGGGAGTCTTCACACCACTCATACACTCTGTTTAACATTTGAGAATTAACTATGACTACCTTCAATGTCCACTGCTGACAGCACAACAAAATTCCCAAAGGTGGCAGAAAAGGGTGGATAGACGACCAAAGTACCATTTGACACCATGCTACGGATGGTATCCACAATCTGAAAAGAACTTCTTTCATAAGTAAATCAAAATAAGTAAATATGAACCTAACTGATAGAGCACAGCAACATGTAAAAATCTGAAATTCAAACACATGCATGCATACATACACATGCACTCTCTCTCTCTCTCTCTCTGAAATGAAAATGACAGCAGTGCCTGTTTTATGCTAAGGTCCGATTTTGGGTCAGGAGGTGGAGTCACCATCACATCAACCTCCAGAGGACTGCTTTTGTACAGGAATATGGACAGACGGTTGTAGTCAATGCCAACCACCTGTACAGCATGAAAAAGACACACACTCACATGTGTGCAAACAGTGGTACAAGAACACAAAACAGAGATTTCCCTACTCATTAGGTCATAAGGCCTTGAAATGCAGCACCTTTCTTGCTGCACAGATCAAAACACAAACTTTAAATAGATCAAAATGTGCAGTTTATAATGTACATAGTCTTTCCTGAAGCACAGGTTACAATATGAATAGTCTGTGAGGCTGCATATACATTCTCAATTACTGAAACCCTTTTAAGAAACTGCCTTGTTATACCAAATCATTAATACTTATACTATGGATACTTGTGTTACCCAGATGTTTTGGCCAATTCTATTTTCACTCACAATGGCAATTTCACGACGCATGTAGTCAAGAAAGTTGTTCTGTCCCATTGCAGAAACACTGAAGTACATGAATACTGTGTTGATATTGTCAGAAAATTTCAACCGCAGAATGGATGCATTATCTAATAAAATAAAAAGGCAGATTGTACAATTTTTCATGACTAAATGAAAATTAATGACTTCACATGCTTCTGCACATAGTCTATGTAACTTGTAGAGTTAACTTTTCCAGAAGGTTTTGTTTTTGCATTCTGTTGCCATCAGATTTATTCAGCCATGTTCAAGATAACTAAAATTACTTATTTTAAATATCTCACCATAAACCTTGATGCTGAGCTCTTGGGACATTGCACTGACAGCATTGACAGCAAAAACAGTGATGACATAGTCACCAGTTGAATTGTATGTATGTCTAGCTTGTGGCTCCCATGTTAAGACTCCATTTTCATCTTCCTTCTACAACAATATTAAACCTGTCTTATTGGATTATAGTTGAACAGTACTAATCACAATATTTTCCGACCACAATTTTATAGTTATTTCAATGAATGTTCTTCTCCCAATTCTCATTTAATGAATATGCATTTGTTTGTGAAGCTTTACAGCATTCCTGTGACAGGAAGCATCAGTTGTGACTAGGTTGCGTTACCTGTTCACTTTAAAGGGAAACTTAACCTTAGAAGTAACCTGTCTTTAATTAATGAATATTGAGGTTGTGAATCTTTTACAACCTAAATTTCAAGCTACAAAAGAACTGTTCACTTACAACCCAGCTTTTAATGCCGCTCATCGGCCTTACATGGAAGCCGCCATGTTGCCTTGATGAGTGATGTCAGTTACCCCGGCAGGGAGAAAGCTACTGCAGCCCACAGCCGATAGGCTCAAAGCAGCATCGTCACAGATATCGGGCAGACGCTTTTGTTAGTGACATCGCGAACATTCGCAAGATAATTTCCGTTATGGATCTGGGAGTTGTGGCTTACACTTATGACCCAGAACACACGGAGGAAGAACTACAAAACACGGAAAGTACCGATACTGAGCAAGACGACGAGTGCTGTTGTGACTAGTATATTTACATATAGGTGTTCTTTGTTGTGTGTACGGGTGTGTCCATGCACACATGCATGCATATACATGCGTTTGTTTTCAAGTACTTTGCATTACTATACAGGCTTTGTAGGTCATACATATGGCATATTTTAAAAAATCAACCATAGTGTATGCATTATTTGTATATACCTATTTAAGTATTTCTATATAAAATAAATAACATTTCATACAAATTATATCATGATTAAAAAACCCGTAATATTTTATATCATTACCATTAGTTGTTTAGCAGGAAAAATGTGAATTTTTATATTTTACCCGCGCTGTCTGTCTTTTCGCTCTCAGCTGTAATCGTCTGTTCTCACTCTCAGGCTCGTAGCTTCCGTCCGGTCTTGCCTTACTGCAATGCCTTTTTCATTTGCACACTTTGTATTGATAATTGTCGGAATGGCTCCTTTCTTTAACTTTTTCTTAAAAGTCTTGAAGCCAAGCGAAGCAGCCACATCATTTTTGTAGGTGCCTTCAAAGCACTGATCCCTCGTAAAATGGTCCTCGCACACGAGGTGCGATTTGTGCCATTTATACTCTTACGCACGACGAGCCAACTTGGCGTTCTTTAAATTTTCAAGCCACTTTTTACATAGTACATACAAATCTTTTATTTTGCTGGATTCATAATCCCAAAAAAGCTCTTGTGGCTTCCGTCTACATTAAACGATTTACACTGTTCGTTGAAACAGCCGAACGCTTTGCACTGTGGCATGTTGAATGCTTCTGGGGAACTGACGTCACCCGACCAGATGACAGCAGCGATATTTTGCTTTCATTCGCAAAAGAGTACCACAACATGGCGACGTCCGTGTACCACTATTTACCAAAATTAAAACTTGGATTGTATGGAAATAGTACCGATACAGCTTGAAATTTGTGGCTGACAAGACTCACAATATCAATATCTATGAATTCATCTCAAGTTGAGTCTAGGGTTAAGCTTCCCTTTAAGATTTTTATTTTAAAGGACTGTTTTCCCTTTTTGTGTATGGTTTCAAATTTTTGTTTGTTTTGCATCACTTCCTTACGGTGTCATACATGGGGGGGGGGGGGGGGGGGGGGG
>SMGT01001244.1:363030-389045 GCA_004794575.1 Lanistes nyassanus | reverse complement strand
GGAAGAAGCAGTAGCAAAAGGGACAAGGGGAAAAAGAGATGCAGGTCTCAGAAAAGCAAAAACATAAAAATATATCTACAGCTTCCAGTTACTGAAATTTGAGTGCTGTAAAGTCAAACTTCCTTCTGATTGTGTTTTTGATCCATACACCAAATGGGTGAGCACATAAGAACTTGGGTCATGAGTGGTCATTTTTTTTAAAACCCAGTAAGAGCATTTTCCCTCCTCACTGGAATTACGAATATTGACTAGTTGAGAAAATTTATGGTGGTCTCTTCATTGTTTTCCAGGTGTTCCTTCCCCACCCTGTTCTGTGTTGTTTTTTTTTCCTCGACGGTGCACATGCCGCTGGTGCACATGAATGATAGAGGGCTAATGAAGTGACAGAACCCTTCTGTTTCCAGATGGTTTCATTTAAACCTATCCAGCATTGACTAATGATCACTGAGTCCGGCAAACGAGGGACAGCTACACATAAAACCATCTACTGGACTGAGGGTCATCGTACCTACCTAGAAGGAAGCACCTTCTGAAGTCATGATGGCCCCCAGCCAACTCAACCCTTTATTTCCCAGCAGAAAATACAGAAAAAAAGATAACCTGAAGGAAAAGGAGCTTGCAAATATAAAAGAAAATGATTAACTTTGCACATTTAACATATAAGGAAACATTAATTAGTCTGAAAAAAATTACTTATCTTGAAATAAACGATGCTTACCTGATCACCAAAATGCCAGACATAGTGCAAGCTGTCAAAGTGACTACTATGATCAATATCTGTGGCAACGTTTACGGTGAAGCCATAGCCCTTTTTGGTCTCTGAGGGGCCAAATAATCCAACTTCCCGAATTGGCTCTGTAAAATAATGAAAAAGCACAAATATACATATAGTTGGTATCAATGCTTTTTACACATGTAAAGTTTAAAGAACCAAAGATGTGGGGTAGGAGACTGAAGCAGTCTGTGGTGACCGTATGATTGTTACTAGTCATGACCCACCTTACTGTAGTATGCTGTTTCTTTTAAACAAATAAATAGGACACTGCTGAATATTTGGTGTAGAGATTGCCCAATACTTTGTCAGTTAAATGTACAGGGTTTTTGCTTGTATAGAGCCCTTTAACATTTCATGGAATGAGCAGTGTAAAGTATCACTAATTCTACAGACATTCATAAAGAATTACATGAATAGACTATGTATTTAAAAAAATAACTCATATTGAAACCCAATATTTAATCACCCAACCCCTACACAACACCTCAAAGAGAATACAAGACACAACTGGCAAAGCCTAAAACCAGTTTTGCAAAAGGCAAAGATTCTCCCCATTTGAAATTGTTGGTTTTGTGCACAGACAAGCTCCCATAGTACTAGATCACTAGGGTTTATTTGGGATAAACCGTTTCTTTGCTCATGCTATCTTTGGTAAACACCTGTTTGCTACCAAAGATAGCATGTGCAAAGAAACCTGTTTGTTGTCACTTTGAAGTTTGAAACCTCATATTAATCATCTGGATAAAAACAATGAGTTATTTCCCTTAGACCGAACACCCCTGTGATGAAAGTCAGCCTATATGCATTATTTAGATCTATAAGAGTCGTGATGCATGTCAGCCTGTACAGCCCGAAGTGAAGTGATGCACTTATGTTGGGCAAGTTGCTGTATTTATCACTTTAAAAAGGTTAATTAAAAACGTCCAAGAACTCCTACTTTCAACATGAATTGTAACATTCTCTGAAGAGTTGCTGCCCTTATTATTATGCCCAGTCACGTTAACAAGGTAAGTTCCTGGACTGGAAAACTGATGAACTTGGTGTGACGCATTTTCAAATCCCATCAATTTCACCACCGTACCATCACCAAAGTTCCACTGATATGAGGTATTCACTTTAGAGCCCTGAAAATTGTCCAGAAATATAAAAAGGTAAATATAACAAATTAAAATGCCCATAAAATAACCTGTTCCCCCCTTCCCCTCCCCCCCAAAAAAAGAGAAAAGTCTCCTTGAGACCTTCATGTAACTAACGACAGTTTTTAAGATATACTGGATCATGCAAACATAGGACACCCTTGGGAAAAAGTCAAACTGTCTATTGTTGTGAGGTACACTGGTGGGTAAAGGGTTGAAAATGGCCAGAAACAAATCTTGCCCCATAACAAAAAACACAAAATCTAAATCTTAAAATACACTACTGCAATTATCCTTGAACATAGAACTTGTCATGCAAAACTATAACACAATTATTCTGGATTATTAAACATCTCATACAAAACACTCCATCACAGCCTGGGTGGGGTGGGGGTCAGAAATCCTGGTTTGGCAGGCATTGCCCTTCTGGATAGGTAGTTAGGTAATTACTGAACGATAGAGCTCCCATCTCGCTATGATTCTGAACTGGTGGGGGGCTTTTACTAAGCTGAGCACTGGAAAAAACCATCAGAGTGATAGCTGCAGTAAGATGGCCAGTGCAGACAGACAGTTTAATACCTGATGTCCGAATGGAGTTTGCACAATGTACAACTTCTGGGAATAATCTTTGGCTACACCTGGATTTGAACCAGTGACCTTCCACATGCTAGTCTGTAGCTCTACCAACAGAGCTAATCTAGGTGCGGTTGTTCACAAGATTTAGTGTACCACCAAAAAAGTTGCTTAAAACTTGGAGCTACTTCCACTTGGTTTTCTTTCACAGAAAAAAACAAAACTTAAAAAATCCACCCAAAATCTGCATCTGCCTTTCGTTCCATTATCCTAGATTTAATCCTGTTGCACAATGCTTGATTCAAGATGCCCAGAGATGACTGTGGCTAAAGGCAATCTGTCTACCATAAATACTCTGACAGAGATGGATTTTAGTCTAATAGCCTAATTTAAGATTTCTCACTGCTTATTTCATGCATGTTTTCTTTTTAAAAACTATCTTAAACCAAGATTTAACATTACTTTAAACGGTTAATTTAGCATAAAGAATTCTTTCTTGATGCAGCAGAACATATTATTGTATGGTGCTGGTACTGCAATTTATGTTCCTTTCACCCACTCACAGATTACTATTACAAGAATAAGCTTTAATGTAAAACACACCCTTGCTTGTGTCAGATGAAAAGAAACAGGGGTACCGCTTGCAACCACAGAAACATTAGGTGTCAGATGGAGTCTGTATGGAGTCCATAAGGGACAGGGGGTACTTTGTGGAATAAAAGGAGGTGTTTTCTCGATGCCATTGGTGCACTTATCAGAAGCAACCTTCCTGTACCTGTCAACAGAAACAGTTAGTTTTTCAGTTAGTTGAGGTCTGAACACACCCCTCATATAATTACAAAATGTTCCTGCACATGAAAACCCAAATAAACAGCAAACACATTAAGACAAACAGCCCTGCCCACTCCCTCATCTCATTTACATGAGTAGGCATGCATGAATAAAATGCTGAGCTTCACGCCTCTAGACACAATTTTTCCATGATAACCACAATATAACAAAAATAACCACTCACCCATTGGTCCTGTTAATAAAAGTGCCCAAGGCACAATCCGCTGCAAGATAACTGTCATCAAGCCAAGCCTCCTTCACACAGGTATTGTTGAGAAGATATTTGTACCCAAAGTCACTGTTGTGAAAACAGGCATGAAGACAGATATCAGAGCTGAATACTGTGGTTTATTTTGCTCCAAGAAGTACAGTTTAAAAAATGTTAAAAGAGTGCTTGGAATAGTTAAAATTGTTACAATATACATGTAGATTAACAATAACATTGTCCTGTTAAAATGCTGTCCAATATCTAAAATATACCACTATCATATCAGCAACACAAAGCTAGATGACAGATAAGTGACCGTTGCAGTTTCTTAAGGTGCGGTCACATTTCTTGGACCAGGAACTTGATCTGGTGACTTTCCTGCACATTTTCTTGCCACTAAAGTGTCTCAATCCTGGTTTCCATGCCATGTTAAACTTATGTGATCATCAACAAACATCTGTTTAATCAGCTCTCTGCCACAGATAATAAATTCAAAAGGGCTCTATTTCTGCTGACATTTTCAGTTCAAACTGTTGTGACGTAAGTTAATTTGCACAATGAAATAGAACACAGCACTGCACAATATTTGACATTTTTCAAAGGTGAATTTTAACGAAGTTTTTTTGAGATTCATGTGGTACAGCAAATCTTGATGCAGTAGACACTAACCACTCAAAATCTTCAATTGTACAATTGCACACAGCCTTTTGCACAGGACGCTTGTAGTCTTCACCCATGAAGCAAACAGCTTTATCTTTTCTGCGCTGGTACTGCATCTCAACACCTAAGATGCACTGTTCATCTGTATTCTGAACATCAAAGTTGTTATAAATTGGAAAAAAGAAACTGTGAGCATACATTGTGATAGGCTCTTAACGGTAGAACAACAGCGATGTTTAGACAAAGTGCCTATTACTATTTGAATGATCTTCATCTTGCTCTACACCCTGACTTTGAAACACACTGGTTCCTGTTAACCTCCACAGCACATTGCACAACCCTAAAAACCTCTACACTTTACACAAATCTGAAATATAAGACCCAACGAAAGAAACGAGGCTAGTACTCACAGCATCGTTGTCAAAAGGGGACCAAGATGTGTAGTCAGAATTGGTCTGACATTTTCTGGGCAAAACTGCTGAGAAATTAAGCTGCACCATCATCCATGGAGAAGGCATAGTGCTATGTCCATAGATACTGCAAGATTATGTAAAAAGAAAATCAAATCAAAGGAAATACAATGTACTGCTACAATATTTGAAATAATATTAATGGCAGCCTAGATGCTTTGGGTTTGAAGTTGCATAAAAAGAATATTAGTAGAAATATATATTTTTTAATTATCAAACATCTGGAACCAGCTTTGCAGAAATACGTTTGCAGCAGGTTAAATGTAGCACAATAAAAGTTTGTATCAACAGGAAACAGTTTCCACACCCGTGCGATTAAAATCTGCTAGATGTACATGCATGTGCTTGTTATTGTGTTTCCTGAACTTGCCATTTTCAAAAGAAAAATTCAGATAATTATTGACAAACAAATTCTAAATAATCCTGAATGGGAGATACAAACAAGGAAATCAAAGCAATGATTTGGGTTCTACTTTAAAAGATGCTATAAGATATGAAATGTCATATTTTCGTGGATGCCCTTCAGAACAATGTTTTTATTGTGTTTTTTTTCAGTGATATTTTCATAACGAAAACTAAAACTAGAATTACAAATATTGTTTTTCGTTTTACATGAACGAGAACTGAAATTAATGCAAACAGAGAAACTAAAATGAAATCAAAATAAAAAATTGTGATCTGTGAACGAACTAAAACGAGAACTAAAATCGAGTAAAACGAAAAATAAACAGCAATTAAATTTTTGTTCAATCCTTTTCATTCGTGCAGAGGGTTCGTCTCACTTGTCTGTAGGTCGCCCTGAGCTTTCAGTTACGTTACGCTATTTACTAAGCTGCCCCTAAATCTCTAAGCGGTGCCATGCTTCCCTGGGGAAAAGCCTGGCCGCACCTAAATTACAGCTAAGGGTTATGGTAGCCTCGGACAGTGAGACCTCCTTCGCCCTTCCCTACCCACCTTTGGGTCAGGGGATCAAAAGAAACACTATACACCCTTTATGTTTCCCATCCTTGAGTACCGAACAACCAGACGCATGCTGCAACTAACCACGGTATGCCAGCTAGGAGTTCAGGGGCTGGCTGGGTGGGCACCTGGGTGTACATAAAGGGCTATTTACACTAGCAGTGCTCTAAACGTTGAGCGAAAACATTTTCCGAGCACTCTCCGTACACGGGTGCAAGAAACCTGCAACATTTTACCCGCCAGATCGTCACGTGATCATCACGTGTTCGCTCTAGGACCTGACAATAGCAACAGTATGGATGATCACGAACAATTTATTCTGACCGCTGCAGCTTCTGCGACTGCATTTATCTTCACCCAGCAGTCAAAGAAAACAAAACGGAAAAGACGGATGTCACCAGTACCTATCCTTAGCAGGGCCCCAAATCCCTCAGGCTGGCCCAGATTTGATCTTGCTGAATATGATAATCATGACATTTATCTGTTAGACCATTGATAGTCAAGTTGTGTTTAACGGCATTATTGAGTGTATTTTGGTCGAATGAAACATAATTTCCATTGAAATATGCAATAGACAGCGTTTGTGATCTTTTAAAAAATTTTAAAAACTAAAATTGAACTGATATTATGTAAAAAGGTCAGAACTAAATAAAATAAAAACTATAATTTTAAATACAGAACTGAATAAAAATAAGAATTGTTGACTTCCTTGAAAACTAAAATGAACTAAAAATAAAAATTAATTTTATAAAATAAAATAAAAACTATAATTTATATCAGAACTAAAATATCACTATGTGTTTTCTGAGGGTCATATCTGAACTTTTGCCACAAAGTTAAAAAAAAAACAAAAACAAAAGAAAACCAAAATAAAAAATAAGAGCAATAAGGACTAGGAAAACTGTTAACTCATTCCCGACAGAGATGCATGGGGATGCATAGATTTCTGCATGTTTGAAATAAATGCTGCTTGCAAACTACCATGTGTAGCAATCTACCTATTTCAAAAATAATTATAGAATTGTACTGAAAACCTATTAAATTGTACTTACTATTTGGTGTTAGATGTAGTCACTACATGCACTGCACATGCCTATGTGGTTTTGCCACATTTAAGAAGGCCATGATTTCCCTGTGGTCTCTATGTATTTTATTAAAAAATGTAGGGAAGAAAACGATCAATGATAAAAACATAATTCCAACGCAGTCTGAAGAAACATTCATGAGAAATAAGATTTTTCTGGTGTGAATCTGTGTAAAAGGCATCCCGATGGTCTATTGTCCTCCTAACACAATTTCAAACAGTATAGTTTAGAAGAAGTCGTCTATTTTGTAGTCGCCGGTAAGAAACTATTGAAAAATGATTCTGTTACTGAAAAATGCCTTGCCGAGATCCTTTGCTGTCATCCAAGGACATCCCTTGCTGGCGAATACTTTCAACAAATTTTTTTTTTTTTATAAAAGTCATTGGAAATCTCTTTCCAAAGCGCTGGCAACTGTAGCAAATTTGTATTGACATACCCTTTCCAAAATGATGGGAACGAGGTTTGAAAGATGTGATGATTAAAAATCACTGGTACATGTCCTTCAAAAATGGTATCAGAGATACATGTTTTGCATACCTAACCAGCAGAGTGTTGATGTCAGGTTCATTTATTACTCCATCCACAGCCAGCAGGTCATTGCTGAAAGTGTCATTCAGCCATGTGGCTCCATAATCATAAGAGTAACTGTTGACAGCAAAATTCATCCAAACCTCATAAGTGACAAGTATATTCAAATATAAGAAAAAAATGTTAAAACAAGGAATATGAACATCCCCAAAGAAATAACAGAATTTTTCTTCTCCAATTTCTAAGCATTTTGATCTTTAGATACAGCTGAATAGTACTCTGGCAGCAGTCTAAAAATATTAGCATTTTCTCTTTCTGTTCAATTTTACTCATTGATCCAAGCACTATTTGCCTTGTTATATATTTTATCTGATCTTGCTTTGTATTCAGTCCTCAACAAGGTGCTATTTCCCAAAATATTCATATTTTGTGCATTTTACAATATGAAACTTTGTTCGGCTCAGTTTCCTTGTTGTTAACATGCATTCATTCTCCAAACAGCAGCCATTTATATACAGTGTGTTAAAAATACAAATTTTTTTGTTTTAAATTTGTGTTTCTTTAGCAATACTTACAATGACCCACAGTGCTAAATTCTCAATTATTGATCCCTAACAGCACCTCCACAAAAAAAGTTTTCACCAGTGTAACCTTGGTAAGGCCCCCTCTGCGCATGCGCACACCACGTGTCACCCGTGTGCACAGCTCACTGACTAGGTCACCCTGACTTTCTCAAGCCAGAGAACCAGAACACCAGGGAGGAGAGTGGGCCTCTGATGGGTCATGGTAAATATCGCTGAAGAAACACAAATTTAGAACAAAAAAATTTGTATTTTCTTGTCACAATACTGTACCATGACCCAAAGTGCTGAGTAGCACAAAAAGGTGGGTGACAGAAAAACTTACCAGGGTTATGAGGAGGCCTGCCAAAGAATGTTGTCACTACTGCAGCTGCAACACCATAGAGCCCATCCTCCCAGTGACAGGAAAGGTCCCAGAGGTAAAAGATGATAAACAGGTCCTCTGTTCACCAGCAGGCAGCCCGCAAAAGTTCCGTCAGTGCTGAAGACAGGGAGGCTAGCGAGGTAGCCCATGCTCTCACCTCGCACGTACCAGCAGCGAACAAGGGCAGTAAGGGCTTTGAACATTCTTTTTTTCCGTCACAGCATATGCTTGCCGGATAACAGTTGCATTCCAGTGTGAGATGCTGGCCTTCAAGATCTCTTGCATTCGGCCGGTCTGCAGGGTGAGGAATAAGCAGCGCCTGGTAGCACACAATACTTGGACAGGACAGTTTACTAAGTCTAGTTTGGATGGGGCCAAGAACATGGACAAGGCAGGATTCACTGATTCTTGGCCAGTAAGTGTGGCAAGAATGAAAGTAACCAAGAACCATCCCGCTCGTGGCAGATGTTGGACTCCAGCTCAGAGAGGGCGTGAACTTCACTGGTGCAGCGACCAGAAGTGAGCATGACAAGAAAAACCATTTTCAGCATCAAATCTGCCAGAAAGGCTTGGTGGACAGGTTCATTAAGGAAGTTGCGGACTGCCGCTAGAACAAGAGAAAGGTCCCAGGCCAGGACCCAGCGGGGAGAGCGGGCCTGGGACAGCGCAATACCACAGATCACCTCAGCGACGAGGGAAGTGTTGGCACGCAATGTGATCCCAAGCTGCCACAGGGTGGTGAGGACAGCTGACCTGCTCACCCAGACAGCAGAGACAGGCAAGTGCCAAATAGGACAGGTGGTTTGCCAGACCGCGCGAGACCCAGGGAATGACTTGTTGACACTGGATGCTCGAGCGGCTGCCCCTCCCCAACAGGTCTTGCACTACTCTCACCGCCATGGCAGGGGGTCAACCGAGCTGGAGGCGCAGGCCAATGGGAGACGGACACAGCATGTTAAACACCATGAAGTCCCACCACTGGAACCAGCAGGGAAAAAGTCAAAGAGGATCCAAAGAGGCCAGGGAGTGGAACTGCAAGAGACACAACCGCAGTGGAAGTCACAGTGCGTGGCGAAGAGGAAACCACATCGGCGGAGGTGATCGTAGCAGCAGGGAAGTGGTGACGACCACTGAAACGGCGGTTGTCATGGCAACCTTGCGAAGACGCATGGTCAGGGCGAGTGCTAACGTCCGAACCGGATTACAGGAACGACCCGCCCTGCAAGTCCCGCGGCATAGCTGGTGTATGACAAAAAACCCCAAACAAACAAAAAGACAAAGCACCTACTGCGAAAACTCTCAGTGACAAAAGAGGCAAAGCACTGAGTCACGAACCAAACAAAGCGTGAGCAGAGGTAAAGAGCACAAGTGATAATACCAAGCAATGCTTAAACACACCCCCCCCCCCCCACAAACAGACCGGCAAAAAGAGGGAGCACACCACAGTAAAGTAAAACCGCCTAACGAAGAACAGCGAGTGTATAGACAGAGAACCAGAAGAAAAGCGAAAGCTCACGTTCCTTGAATCTGCTGACACAGTGCAGTGCAGCAACGAGCAAAGTGACCGGCAAGGTGAAAGCCACGCTGAAAGTAGAAGGCAGAGTGCAATCCAAACACAGTCAGTCAGTGAGTCATACGCATGGATGATGCATGGTGTGTGCATGTGCGGAGGGGGCCTTACCAGGGTTACACTGGTGAAAACATGTTTTGGAAGGTAGTTTAGGAATTGCTAATTGAGAATTTAGCACTTTGGGTCATGGTACAGTATGGTGACAAGAAAAGGACATTTTTCCTTGTAAAATTAGTTTTAGTAGCTTAGAATTGGGTACTATTTGCTAAGCTCCTTCACTAGCCAGAGAGACCAGTGATACAGTTTAGCATGACTGACTGCCAAGCTGAACATAATGACCCCAGCCCTTGCACCCCCACTTCCTCCGAACCATGTTCACCATCCATTCTCATGGAAATTCACTGTAACTGCTCAGTCAGTTGTTCTCCAGCCATGGTGAAAAGGTGGAGGAAATTCAGTATGGTGCCAGATTTACATGGGAAAATTTCCTTTTATTCAATAAAAACAGTCCCTGTGGTAAGAATGCCGAAAAGGAACTTGGTGAGGCTGATTGCTCTTAAAAGATGTTGCAAGAGACCCGCTAACCTCCTTCTAGACGTTAGTACATTAGTGGAATGAATTCAACAACACAGGCAAGAGACCAGAAAAGGAAAGAAAGACATGTTAGTGTGTGTCTGAAAGAGCACACTGGGCATGCAGGCAACATCAGAAGAGGGCGGGGATGCAGGCAGAATCGGTCAAGCGTGAAGAGCAATCACCTGACACAGCAAGTAGATGACCCTGCCAAAGTAGACTGTCAGTAACAGGATTTTTCTTGGTGCAAAAGGCAAGGGCCAGGGTGTTCAGCTTGGAAGTCAGTCATGCTTGGCTGCATCACTTAGCACATAGTACCCATTTTAACGAATAAAATAAATAACTTACAAGAAAAGTTACCAAGCAGCTAGATGGTTGTCTAGATGGTTGAAATTTTTAAATTTATTTTAAACAATTAGTAAAGGCCTATGCTCATAAAATAGCACACATCACAAACATTTCATGTATATTTATGTGCATGCATGTGAAGATGATAAAAAAAAACTAACAATAAACAGGCACTTACTGAACCAGATTTGTAATATTCTGATCCTTGTCATGAATAGCTGTCAAAAGTCCACCATGATCTAAAATATTCAATCGGTATATCCCTTCGAATGGTGCCTGGTGAAAGCAAACAATTTTGTGTCAGATGAATATGCTTCACGTCAGACTGCAAAAAGAAGTTGTAGCATCTTCTGTAGAAGCACACAACTGCATGTTTGCCATTCTTCTTGTAATTGAAAAAAATCCAGCTAATGTAAACATAGGTACTTGAAACAAAACAAAATACTTTTCAAAACAGAAGATAATTAGTGAAATAACCTTCCCTATTAAGAACCCCTCTTAGATAAGACCAAAAAGGTTTTTCACCAATCTATTTTGTTACATAAATTAGATCTCTATTAGGAGCACCTCCCTAACCTGACTTACGACCAACTAATTATGTTCTTTTACGACCAAAACCATGCCTACGAATCGGAAATGTACCTAAGAAACTGACGTCACCCGATAAAATCAGAAAAGACCAGCCTGTAATGCGGTCAGCCGAGGTGGGTTACACAGCAGATAGCAAAGGTACATAGTAGCCATAGCGAATCAAGCGAATCTAGGGCAGTAGATGCGCCTATGAAACTCCTCTGATTATAGTGGTTTTAAACTGGTGAAAAGGCATGCTGAGTGTTGTGGTTTTCTTCAATAAAGTAGCTGAACAAGCAATACTTGCTGCATCCATGATGCTAGCAATAACAAGAAATATTGTAGCTTCCATGTGGACAGAGGATAGAGTGCACCAGGTGACCATGAGGAATACTGGCGCCATGTTTAAAAACTTGTGTCAGTCGCTGCTGTGAGATGCATCCATTACCAGCAATCTATTTTAGGGGGTATTTAGTAACCCTATTCAAAACAAAATAACTTTCACATAATTACAAACCGTAAACTGTGTTTATTTATGACTATTCTTTCAGTTCCTCATAGTGGTTTTAAACTTGACTTAATGCAGCGTAAAATAAACAGAATTATCCTCACTCTCGACACCACAACACTGCTAACACCATCCTGTCTGCTATGTTGACGCATGGGACCACCGTTGGGTGCTAGCTCTACTACAATGTACATCATAGCAGCCACCATGAAATACTCTAGCCTAAATTTTGCTATTTTTGCTAGGTTTGGTACCTTGTGAAACCTCAGCCAAGAATCCGGAACACTGCCTAAGGTCACAGATCAAGCAGGGGGTGCACGGCCACCCTCCCCAGATCTCTTATGAAATAAGTATGCATGATCCTGATTGGAAGGTTCGCTCAATGGAAGTTAGGGGCAAATCTAGGCAAGCGGGATTTGGGGAGTGGGGGTGGACACATCAGCACCCATCACAAGAGAGTAGATGGGGGACGGACCACACTCACCTTCATGTGACCACGTCATGTGACTCAGCTGTCATGCTCTGCTATAGGGTCAAGTTACACAAGGTTATGTGGTCTGTTCATTGTTTATAACTCTGTACATCATGTGTCAGTGATCAAGGGACATGTGGGACAGTGTTCTACTGAAGCAGTGATCTTCGTCAACAACAACTGTTGTAGTTTTCGTCGCAAAAGAGTACTTTCAGAAAAGTGGATCTATATAGCTGTTATGCAGAGTATCAGATGGAAAAGAAAAACAAAAGCTGAGTTTCTTCCTAGGTAGGCCTTATTCATGTAGAAATGACATGCAAACAGCGCTTAAAGGATGAGAATATTAAAATTTGTAAATAAATGTACAATAGCTGTATATAAATACTAAAATGTCATCATTTCTCAGTCCTCAATTCAGATCTGTGTTATCTGTGCTGGGTTATACCATGCTATACTACTCCCCCATTAAGATGGCTCTCAGTCAAGACCTGATTTTGTTGCATTTTCCAAAGTTATAATAGGTAGGTTTTACTGTAATTCTCTCTGTCAGCATGTGTGTGCGAGTGATGGCATCTGCAAGTATGGGTTCAAGAATGAATCTTTTGAAGGAATCCAGTGCCTTGTTTTTCAGCATATGGTGCTATATTACAAATAAGTCTGGGGGTGCAAAAAATTTGAATGAGTACCTTAGTCCAGTGCCATCCGCCATCCTTGCTGGTTAATATGGACAATCTCCTGGTATCAATGTCATACTTTTCATTTAACTGACCATGGGCAATCACCAGCCCTGGAGCATCTTCATGGGAAACAATCCAGTCTTGATTGTAGCTGCCCAAATCGAGTCGCAGGACTAGTGAGCAGCCATCGTTCTAACCATCACCAATACAGGAAGAAATTTCAGCTTCACAATAATGGAAAGTGTTCTTGATAAAAAAAAATGATGTCAATAATATAGAAAGTCAAAAATTCAAAAGCACAGACATCTTGTTCAACTGCATTATTTCTAGAAAAGGTCACTATTTGTAAAGACCTATCTGAATGCAAAATACTTTTTGGTGTTAGTTAACTGCAAGCAGATAAATGCCAAAAGTTTGGTACTTATATATAAACTCCCTTCCATTCATGCTAATGGTAAACTGCTGTAGGATGCCCCAATATATCTTGCTACCTCTGGGCACGGTGATTTCAGTCGGCTCCAGTTGCCTCCCCTGTCTACACTAATGTATGTTCGGACTTTCTTGCCTTCACTTAATGATGTGCTCAGCTGTTGATTGGCCAGATATGTTGCAGCCACCCCCTCCACCTAAGACAGAGGAAGAACCCTTTCGTCATTACCGACTACATCATCCTGCTGACAACAAGGGACCTCAAACTAGGTAACCAACTTATTTTTGACCAATTTTATAAACAGCAGCTTACATTATCTTATACATGTACTGAACACAAGTTTTGATGTAATAAAGTAGCAGGAACAGTTCCTGACAATGTTACTGACAATGTCACAGCAAACACATTAAAAAAGACTGTGTGTAAAGTAAACTAATACTTTTTTGTTACATTTTACTACATACCGTTTTTCACAGCAATTTATACATTTCCTTCTTACCCTATGGAGGTCAACCTCAAACCAATCATTCGCAGCACGATAATGAATGTTGGGAAAACTGAGGGTGTAGAAACGGCCTGTAGGATCTGACAGATAAAGATTGGTGCTAGCCACACTACGAACAGCCAGGAACACCTGCCCCTCTGAGGCATCAACCACAATAAAGTCCTGTTGAAGGAAATAATTGAAGTGAGGATTCCTTCCTTTCAACAATTCAATTACCATTCCATTTTCAAATTTTATTTTCACCCAGCTTTTCTACGAAAAATCCAAATTTCTTATTTACAGTGTTTACCATGACCCAAAGTGCTCATTTCTAGCTTAGTAAAACCCCTACCGCACCCTCCTAACGAAAATTTTATGACCCATCCCTGGTAAGGCCCCCTCCATGCATGCACACACCAAACACACATCACCTGATGTGGCCAGCCAACCGCTATGACCCTATGTCTTTCTAGCGAGAATGTAGCACCACAGACCTTACATGTATTGGTACATGTGGATAAATGTTCTAATTTCAGACAGCTCTGGATTTGGACAAATAACAATGTTTCCCAGGTATTTTTAATGTGCTTTGAAAAACAACTCAGACTCTTCTGCTTCCCAGGCCTGCTGCTGCCATCAGTGGACAGGCGAAATGCTGAGTATCCTTGCATGCTAATTTTTGACTTGAGGACCACTTTGTTTGTAAGTATGAAAGTTTGCAACTCAAACATTCGTAGGTAGGGGACCAACTGCACGCACGTACACACGAATAAACAAGTAGAAATTTACACTTATCTGAGCACAGAGTGCTGTTTCAGACAACATGTGGGAAAGTGTAGAGTTTAAACAAAAATGCACATCACAAAAAACTGTACCCTGGTTTTTATCTCTTCTGGAAACAAGGCATGCTTGAAAACACTTCTGTTGTGAGACACCATCATGTGAGTGTCTGAGCCATCTGCATGAGATTTCTGCAACAAAAAAAATGTTTCTGGCTTGATGTCTGTTCACTTTCTTTTCTCTTCAAAGAGTTCACATACCAGGGACATGGCTCCTATGATCATGACTCTCACTGTGGATGCATGGATTTTCCCAGTTTTTAATATTAAGAATTAACTATTACAGGTAGAGGCATCATTTGAAGTTCCATAACAAGCAGAATACTAATATGAAACACGTTTTCTTATTATTACTGGATATATGCTACTTTTATAGAAATCTGCATGTGGTAGCCTAGATGCAGTGAAGCAAAATTTTCCCATAAACGTAAACATTAGGGTCACTGATACTACTGTACCAAATGTAGCAGCAGTGCACACCATTTCATTGTCTGATAAAAGATCAGATCTATAGGAGTGTAATCCTTATCCTCAGATCAGATTTCTGCTAATACGTTGTTTTCTTCATCAGAAGTTGTTCTTAAAATATGTCTAAACCTTTTAGCAGAGAACCTGTTTGCCTTGTCACACCATCCACTCACCAAATTCCAGGTCATCCATGAAAATAAGTTTGTAAACATGGCTAAAAGAAGATAACTGGACAGGAATGGTTCAACAACAATTTGGGAGTTCATGTTCCACTTACGGAGATGATTTTTTTTTTTTACAGATTTTCCCTTCACTCTGGCTTTCACCGGTTCTACAGTGAAACAGATCAACTGAATTCAGTCAACCCTTGTACTAATACTTACTACTATCACCACCAGCAAAGTATACAGAAATTTCTTTTTCTGCAAGAACTGCCAAAAATGTGCTAATCTGTAAAAGAAAACTACGGCCATGATGATCCTGTGGTCTTTTGCAGCTTTTCCGTAAGTACACTAACCCTGCTAAGGTCAAATAACAAGACAGCTTTGCATCCAAGAATCACTCTATCTGAAAAAATGTTCATAAATCATAATTAGCCTCACCTGTACAAAGATATATTCTTTGATGACAAGAAGGGAATTTGGAACAAAAGGCCCAAGACTGTTGCTGATTGTGTCGCTGGAATTCTGGCAGTAAGGAATGGCACAGCTTTTGTAGAATGCATGCACTGAAGCTGAAAAACATTGGACATTTACCAGCAGGTCTTGAAGAATCTGAATGGTGACAGTCTAACTTGAACAAGGAAACGGGAGAAGAAATGGCTAACAGTCAAGATGTAGATTCAGAGATGCACCTTACCCTCAACAAAATCTTTCACTCATTAATGTGTCATGTCAAAATCAGTTACTATTTAAATTCTTAACAAATGATTTATAGAATGAGAGTTCTGAGTAAAACATCTCTACCTTGTTGCTGTATCTCCATGTGCACTATTGTTTCATTGTCCAAACCAGGAACTCCCCTATTTAAAACAAATATTGAAATTAATATTAGTCAGCCTAGAAGCGAAAACCCCCAGCATCTACATGGTCTGATGCATTCATTCACACAAAATGTCCAAAAACCAAAATATGCACATATCTAAAACAAACAAAAACAAAAACAAAAAAAGAAAGTAAATAATACCTCCTGCTCTTCATCACTCACGTAAGACAAAATAAGACAGCTGTGGGACCAGATATTTTTTATTTGAACATGTTGTTGGTAGTTTGTGCCTGCCGAAGACTGGTCACAAAACAATAGCATCAATCTCCTCACTGCTACTACGGCCTGTAGGGCAGAAAATGCTCCGGCTTCCTTCTCGCTACTCGTTGTCCCCTCTCCAACTCACTTGGCCTCTTACCCTGCCAGTTTCCAACTCCTTCCTCTTTGTCTCCTCTCTACCCCACCCCTAGTATTCCATAGCTTTCTGACCCCCTGCCCCCCTTCCTCGATCTCCCGAGATGGGAAACCTGACTTGCCTCTTCTGCACCACTGGACCTTCCTCACTGCATTCTGACCTACTTACTATGAACAAAGGAGCTATGTGCCAAGTACATATAGGTGTGCATGTGCCACTGTGGATGTATGTAATGTGTATGCATCTACATATCTGTGCGCATGGCTCCTGTCCCCTGCCCTACAAGCAGCCCCACCACATATCCATTTTCAGAAAGCATTTAAAGATGTGACCTGGCATAATAAAGATGGGTATGACCAAATAAAGACTTCAAGATGTGTCTTGACATGAAACCAAAGGTACTGACCAAAAGAACCTAGGGTTCACATCTCTTTGCAGCACATTCCAGACACGGCCAAAGTCCCTGGAGATCCACAGCTAGTAGACAAAATGTACAACCGTAATCTTGGTTGCTGCATCAGCTCACCAAACTCAAAAAAGTTCGAGGCAAAAAAGTAAAGCAGAAATTTTAAAAAATTTAATCCATCTCAAAATAAAATTCTTTGGGTTTAAATTTTTCTTGGAGAAAGAATTCCCTCTGTACTCTATCTTGCTATGCCATTTTCACTTCTGCGCTACACTGGCAGCTAACAATTGGACTGCAAAACAGGTAAGAATTAATTGCCAAGAGACTAACTTTAAATAAACTGTAAATGCACAACAGTGGTAATACATGAAAACATGGACAATTTTTACAAACTCCTGAAGCAAATGACCTATTATCAATAATGGTGATGTCATGGTGAAAGATGATGACAAGTCTAGCACATCATAAATCATGTAATTTATATCAGTTCAACTTGACAGGGTGGGGGAAAAAAATCGCAAAATATTTAAAAGTTTTATTTGTAATCCAGCAGAGCGACCAACTTGTCTTTGATTCTCATCATAGAGAAGAAGCCAGTCTGAGTTCTGGGGATGCATGGCTATCTCATCAGATGAAGCGGGCAAAGAAGCATTTTCATGGCTCTGCAGCTCATTCTTTGAAGTGTAGATGACCTTGTTTTCTTTGTCCACAAACAACATCTAAATAAAAAGGATACTGTGGTATTATAGAATAGTAGAAACTGTATGATACCATTATAGCATAAAGAAAAAACATTTTACAAATGCTATTTTGTTGAACTGCATAAAAAACCATTAAAATAAGAAATACACAAAATATTTGATTAAATAATAAAGCTGTACTTCCGATAATCTGCTTTAATCTACAGGTAAAATTAATTTTGTTTACAGCTTGCATTATTTTTATATTTAAACCATAACCAGAGGAACAGAAGGGTTAGCATCACAAACCTTTGTGTGATCCGTTTTTGAAACATAGAAGTAAGACACTTTGGCATTATTTCCAAAACTATACTGCTGGAAAGTCTTTCCATAGTCGAGAGACCTAGGGAAATTTCAAATTAAAAAGGAAAAGATTAATAAATCATTACAAATCACTGAAATACTCAATATTTTTTTTCTTTCCACACAAATGTCCCCAGTTATAAAGAACCACAGCTTACTGTACAAAATGTAAAGGAGCACAAATTTTTAACTTTCAACACTATTGTAGTATAGATTAATGGTTCTTTTAACAACCATAACATCATTAATAATGCATAAATACAAATTTCTTGCTCTAAATTTGTGTTTCTTTAGCAATATTTACCATGACCCAAAGTGCTAATATCTCAATTAGCGATCCCTAGCCACACCTTCCAAACAAAAATGCAACCCTGGTAAGGCCCCTCCACGCTTTAAAATTGAACCAGTGTGTCTTAGGGCTATCCCTGCATAAAGCCTTCTAAGAAGTTCTATAATGTGTTTGAAAGTTCCAAGCCATGCATTCTTTTCCAGGAATTTCTTCTAGCAAGATCCTCCAGGTTCTTTAAACTTCAGTCAAATACTAGAAATTTATCCTTTACAGCAGGTGTTGTGGGAAATTACTACCGTATTTGAGATCTATCACGCTGTCTGAAAAATTCCACAATGTTCTGGAAATTTCTTCCCAAATCCAGGAAGTTCTACCATACAAATATAATCCAAGGCGATACAATCTCAGGGCTACCTGTCATGAAGCCTTCTTGACTCATCCACATTCCAAAAGATTTCTGCTGTTCTATTTCTGTAGGCTTTTCAAATTTTACTAATCTAATTCTGTAGTAACAGTGTTGGCCTTGCCGAAAGTTATGAGATGTTAGATCTACCTGACTTTCATGTTTGCTGAGGTGTCCTGATATTGACATTTTCAGCCAGTTCTGGAATGCTTTTACTATGCAGATTATTTTCTCTACCTCTGCCTATATTAAAAAAAATTAACAAGGATTCCACAACTGGTCTTCTAATTTTTTATGTATATATTACAAATGATATATGAAAGCAGGGAAATCTCAAGCTGTCCTGCTTTTAACAAATGAACTGATGATGACTTTCAGACAAATATAATGACTTATATAACAATGAGTAGATGCACATGTATACTTTTCTTACTTCCATATTTGACTGTCTACCAAAGATCCTGTCAGGGGGTTGACTCGTAGCGTCAGAACAAAAACACCCTGAAAAAATGTTTTGATTATTTTCAGCTCACAGCACATCATTACCTTATAATAATAATAATAAGCAATATGCTAATCAAGAAATATAAATGCATGCTTTCTATAGGCTTTAAATTTTCTGCACAGGAATGAAAAGGCTGATAAACCCATAATAATAATTCAGTGTAATTCAAATGTAATGATTTCCTGCAGCATAAGGAAGTGGTAGGTGAGAATAGAAACAAAAAGAAACCCCACAAACTAAAGGATTTCTTATATAAAAATGACCATATTACTGTAAATACTTCTAATGTTGAAGGATTTGCTTCTTGCTTGATGTCTAATGCAAAATTTAATGCACTATAACACAACAGTAAACTGTAAAGCAATAAAACAAGTAGGTCATCCTGTGAATTGAAGTACATCAACAGCAAATACATGCACAAAGTTAAAGTCTCACTGTATCAGTGTAAGTGACAAAATATGAAAACATGATCCTGTCTACAGTGTTACACTAAAGATGATGAGATCATCCAAGCAGAACAGTTTGTGTGGCTCATGCAGTCAACTTTCTAAGTTCTAGATGAATAAAGTCCTTAAGTGCTTTCCAGAAGAATGTCAGACAACTCAGGCAGATACTATTTGATGGTCCACATTAGAAGATTCTACAAATCTTGATTCGGGGAAAAAAAACCTAGTCTTTTTCAATTGTTAATTTTAGGCTTAAGTTGCAATTTTTTGCAAATTTGTTTCGAATTTTACACATTCATGTACATCAGGTTATCGTGATTCCTGCAGTAGGAAAGATCTAATGGGCAATGTGAGGTTACTTCCAACTTAAAAATGTGTTATGATAAAGCTGAAGCACGTCTATTTGTCTGAGAAATGCACCTTGAGGTGCAATAGAACTTCTTAGTTCTACAATCCTTAAGTGTTTTAATAGCTCTGATAGCAGTAAAAATGCACCTTGGGGCATTTACAAAGAACTTCAAATAACTTTTGGAGAAGATCTTTAATAATTACACAAGCTTTTCTTGATGTTGTTATTGATTTCTTGTATAATTTTCCCCACCTCCCAACATCTCTTCTTGTATTTTGTCACTTTTTCCACACTTTTATTTTGACAAAACAAGGAATTTTCTTCTTCTGCTAACACCGGTCAATAATTTCCTGGTTGTCAATTGCATTGACCTACAGTCTACATTTGCATGTCAGATATGTGTGTGTGTGTGGTGTCTTTCAAAAACTAACCTCTCTCAAGCCCTCAAGGTCTGCAGTAGTAAACTATAGTATATTTCTCTCAGTTCTGTTCAGTGTTTGTCACTTTAGTTTCACTATAGTGCGGGATAATCGTATACTCCAAATCAAGTCCAAAACGACGCAACAGATTTTAATTACAATGGAATGATAACGTTCACGTGGGTTTTGGAAGTGGAACATATAGCCCTCCGGGATTATAGTTTAAATTACCTCACTATTGCCTTTGCCTGACCAGTGGACATATGCCTGTGTGCAATTATCGGATCCTTTCAAAACAAAGTCGTTGTGCTGCATTCTTCCAGGCGACGGGGCCAGAGGTGGGGGATTTGTTGTGGATGTCGCAGCTCTTTTGACACGACTGAGATACAGCTGGTCACGATTGTCACTAAGATTAAGCCTGCGCAGTTTCTTGAATTCAAGGAAATTATTCTTGTGAGTAAATATAGCACACTGTCCAATAATGAAGGAGCCAAACAAGATAACCAACTTTGTTAGAGTCATTTTCGTACTGTTGTCTCCAGTGTCAGGAACACGGATATCATTAAATCGAAGAGGTTTCATTGGTTATTCGCTTGATTTTTCTCAAAGTAGTTTCCCTTGTTTGTCGTCTGCAACGCCTTGCTGAAATACTCATTATGAGCCGTTGATAGGGCACATTTTGAAAATTTCAAGTTAAATGAAAAACTTTATTATATTTAATACATCAGTCTTTGATGACTAATATGTTTTGTGAGATAAATTTGATGAGAACGCTCAGATTAGTTTATTAAGAAAGCGAGTTAGTGTTCTTGGTTTATTCGGTAAAAGAAACATGGAGGCCGCTTGTAGCGTTGGAGATGTTGTTGGTACGACTGTTTATGCCATATTTCTTTAATTCCGATAAACAAACTTTTTAAATATTAACTAAATTGAAACAGTGTAAAGGATATATGAAACATTAATGTGCTTAATTCTAGGAAACATGAAATTGTTACAGTGGATTGTTTTGGTTATGTGGAGCTTACACTGTCGCTTCTATCCTCATCAGAAAAAAATGTACATCCTTAGTCTCAAAGACGGTCTCATCTTCAAGGTTGGTTGTTGTCTACCTTCCAGTCGCACGGATTGTGCATATCGGGACGCTCGTCTTCGAGGACTGGCATATGAAATAAATCAGTCTCAAAAGTGAGAGTTGTGTTTGGTTAATAACATAGTACATCAGATCAGTCTTTTCAGGTTTGGGTTTGAGTCTAGGTCGAACTCTCCGTCCGTCTATGATTCATACTGCTTTGCACTTCTCTCACTCCGAATCCGACCAAAGACTGTCCTTCAATCCGACTGAGCGAAGCTAGCAGGCTGCTCAGGGCGAGGGCCTTTCCTGTTGCCGAAGTTCAATGCGCCCGCTTCCGAGGCGGGAGGTCGGTGGTGCATACGCCGCATAATCTTGAATCTAGTAGTAGCTGCTCTGCCAGACCTCTAGCACAATACTTTAGGGAACAGTACTGATTGGCCCGTGTCAATATAATGTGACTGGGACTGAAACCTGTGTTGCGACAGCAGTCCCATTGTGGCAACACGTTAACTTGTCCAAGCTGTGAAGTGTAATTAAACACCGTCTTTTGACTTAATAGTTTGCTTAGGGGGAGTTGAGGTGGGGGGGGGGGGACAAGCAATGAAAAACCAAATCTTTGATTTTGTTCGTGGGTTCAACCGATCATCTAAATTATTATAATAAAGGCTTTTGTGCAACACAAGGTTTATTCTTAAGGTATTATTTCAAAAAGGCTGCAGAATAATATAACAAAGCATGTGTATAGGGGTGGGTTGGGGAGGAACGAGGACTGATGGTGAGGCAGACAAGACAGTAATGGAACATAATATTTTAATTCATTTGGCAAAGCTAGCTGTTCAGCAGTCCCACAATTTTGGATATATACATCATTCAGAATAAATTCAATCTAGTGAACACCTTAAGATTTGGTAAATCACAAGGTAAAAACCAGAAGAAAAAAGACATTTTCTATTATGAATCTGTACTGATATAAAAGGATTTTCTCTGATAAAATTCTGGTATTGATTCTCTACTTTCAGTTTTAAATAACAGACAAAAATGTAGTGGTATCTATCTCTAATGTCATTAATATTATTTCTTGCACACATGTTCAAATATTGGAATATTACAGAACAGTTCTTTACAGGTAGGTTGTTATTTTAAGTTGTAAAAATGAGATACAAAAGTTGTAAGATGAAGTGTAGAAATGTCCTCGTCCACACGAAGTGTGCATGAAATGTGTTCTCATGCGTTAAAAAATCTATATTATTATTAAATGTGCCTACTGTGGTAAAATGCATTTTGTATTATCATTCTCCTGTGCTGTAGTAGCCACTCTTCAACAGATATGCATGAAAGTCATTGTGTTAGTGACAGGAAAAGCCATGCTTTTCAGCTGCTGATCCTGCTGCTGGCTGTGAGATTTTTCCCCAAAGCCATGCACTAGACAAAAAAAGTCATGGATTTTTAGATTATAAAAGCATGTTTTCTTGATTCATTGAAAGGTTTTGCATAAATGGATTCAAAATAAGTCATTCTTTGTAAGACATACTAACGACAAGCAGCTGTTGCCTGTTCTTGCTCCTAAGGGTTGGAATAGCTTTAAACCATTTAAAGGAAGCTTTGTTCTGTTATGAGGGACTTGCCAAAGTTTTACCTATGTTTTACTTTTTAGCCAATTTGTTGCATGGTCTGTTGGCTAACATTATAAAAATAAGCAATGATGGCCTCTCCTTTTTTTTTGATGTCCAAAAAATCCTTTCAGTATTCAGATGGTCTTTTGAAAGTCACATTTGTTCTCGGTCTCATCAGTATCTTGGCTTTGAGTCTGAACATCAACATAGAACTTGCTGGTTTTGGTTTTTGTATAGGGCACCTTTGCATGTCTTCTTTTTGAGTCTGAACATCAACATAGAACTTGCTGGTTTTGGTTTTTGTATAGGGCACCTTTGCATGTCTTCTTTTTGATGAAGTCTTCTGGGAAAAACTCTGTATGTTTGACCTTTTCTTATTTCAAATATTAGTGTTATGAATCTGGACACTGTATGGTCTTTAACAGGCAAAAGTGAGCCAGCTAGCTTGAAAGAGCTTAATGAGACTGCTGTATGTGCTTTTAATTTTTTTAAAAAGTATTTTGTCACACTTTGATGCAACCCTGTTTTCTCTGGCATCAGCTATTCAAGGAGAAGATGGACAGTTTACGATCATCAAAATTGAACGGAACACAGAGAATGCATCTGAGTCCATGGAATCCAGTGGCCAGTTGGAGGACATGCCAACAGAAGTTCAAACAGTCAGATTGGAGATGACTCCTCCAGTCATACATGTAACAGAGGGCGAAGCTCAGATTCTTGAACCATCTGCGGATACACAGCTGAGTACAATAGAATCAGGTATTTAGCAACCTGAAGAAAGGGATTTTTTTTAATCTGCTGAAAGTGAACAGGCTATCTCAAATTATTAAATTGCTGAGGTCATGCTTCTGTGGACTGAACCCACATTTTGTTGAAGGTTGCTGTTTCTAGTGCTTTAACTTGCTTTTTATTTTCTAAAAGATTGTTGTATACTTGTGGATTTTCACAGTTCATTTTAGTGATCTGAAAATGGAGTTCTTTTCATTCATTTGCAGAGCCAAACCAACATAGTAATGAATCTGCAGTAAGCTTGTCCTATCACTACCAGGTCTTGAATGAGGCATCTGTACAGGCCAATGATTATGAGATAGAGAGAGCAACAGGCAGCCTTCCTGCACGCAAAAGATTCATTCCAGTGAAGTTCCGGTACTGTTTACAGCCTTTATATTATTAATTTTTTTAAATGTTGGAGCATGCAAAAATAGTTTTCTTTTGTCCTTGTCATCGTTGTCGTATAATCATATAGTACCAAGATTTACATCCAGCAGATCAGATTATGATGGCTGTGCATGGTGATTCGTAGTGGCAGAAAACTGCACGATAGGATGGCATGGATGTTTCAGCTTAGGTGTAAAATGATGATTTTCTTTCCCTTTTCAAATTAAAAAAAATTGTTACCCCTTTGACAGGGACTTCAGATCTCCAGAAGAAATCAGTGAAAATGATGATGATGACTCAGATTATGAACCAGAACCATTGCCTGTACCCCAGCGCAGAAGAAGAGGTAAATATGCTAGACTGAGGATATGTTTTTTGCATTTTTTAAAAATTAGAACTAAAGTATCAGCTGAAAAGTGTATAAACACTGATCTGTTTTGCAGAAGTAATTCAGGTATTATGTTAATCCACAGTTGCATTGTGTCGCATATGTTTCATGTTTGTCCTGATAATCAGTCTGAAAATAGTGCTTTATGGAAATCCTGGAAAGATTATAGCCATACCTGAAAAAATAAACAAGGATAATATTAGCTATCTTTGTAGAATCACAAAAGCTATCTATCTTCTGCATGCTAGTTATCACACCAAGATCTTCTGATGGCCACAACTTAGAGACAAGTTCTACAGAAGCAAAACCAAAAGTGATAAAATGAGATCAGAACACTGGAGACTGTATGGAAGAAAGTGGCAGCCAATGAAATCATTAAAATGTGCATGGGTTCTTTTATGCCGAACAAAGCTTAATTTGAGTTCACAACATTGTACTCTTTCAGTGTGACATTTTAATAGTAGATTTGTTATTTTCACCTATACATTAGCAATGCACACATGTAGCTACCCAAAAACTGCATGGAGACTAAGATGTCCTTAGAAACTTTGTCATGTGCCTGATTTTTTGGCATTTTTGTCTCGAAAAGCCTGATATTTTGGGTAGGCATGTCTGTCACTGCCTAAAAATGTATTTCCATCCAGATTGTCGGATGCCACTGTGCCAAAATTAAAATGACAAAGGAGCAGGAGATTTGCTGGGTGTGTGTGCTTCAAATTGTGTGGGTATGAAAGTTTATGGTCTGTAGTGGTTCCACTAGTAAAAACCTTTTTAGTTTTTCCCCAGCACTTTTTGCTGATTTGATCTTTTCTAAGTTTTTCCTTAGCCTTTTTTTTTGTCAGTCTGTTTTATTGTTTCTCTTTTCAGGTCGACCACGAAAGCATCCAGAAGGTATAAATATTATATTCCTTAATATTTATTTTATTAATTTTTTTAACCTTAACATTAGCATTAACATTCCAGAGAGGTGTGCTTTCGGTGAAATAGTCAAGGACTAAGATTTTTAAAATACTTTGTTAGGAAGATTGGTTGATAACACAGATTCCTCTGTAGCTATTTTTAATTTAGTACTCCAGATGGTTTGTATTCTTTTTTTGGTAAATCCTCAGGTGAGGCTGGAGATAACACAGGTTCTAGTGATGTAAAGAAACCTAAGATGATAAAAACAGCAAATGGTTACAAGTGTACAACATGCAATCGGGTTTTTAGCCAAAAAGGTAAGCAATGTTGATTACAATAAGTTTCATCCAAGATTACTTTTTTTTTTTTGAGAAATAAAGGAAGTTTGATCAGCCTGGATGCCTTCTTTATTTTTATTTGAACAAGCTGGTAGTTTGATATACTTCTTTTACTTACAATTCCAGCCCTTTGTGGCTTATCCCCCCACCCCCACTGGCATCCATTCAGCCCCAAGA
>SMGT01001244.1:329285-361479 GCA_004794575.1 Lanistes nyassanus | reverse complement strand
GGGGGGGGGGGAACAGGAAGTAGGTAAGGCCACAAGGTAACCACATTAGGGGAGGGGCGTGACGTGTTCTTGCATTTAACATGGGGTGTGGCTTGTGCTCTGTCCTGATTGGTTGGTATATGTAACTATCTCGATGACCACATGTATGTGAATGCAAGAATGTATGAATGGAAGGCTAGAATAAAAGGACAGGCTTAGAACACCAAGTTATCTGTTGTCAAATCTGCCTGGGAAAGATCAGCATCATCTTCTGCCAAATCTTCTACTGGAGATCTGCTGTGAAGAGACGTACGTATCTTGTGGTAAAGTCACCTGAAGATTGATAGGTTCAGTCTTGCTGCAAGCGAAGGCAAGGATGTGATAAGGGAAAAGTAAACTCCCATGTGACGACACTTTGGTACACTTTCCTTAGTGTTTTACTTGTCTTAGCCACCTAGAGATTTGGCTCTTGTGAAAGGTCTTATTAATACAAACCTGTTGTTTCAGGGATTAAACCATTTGAGTGTGAGGTGTGCAAGAAAAAGTTCTGCAGTGCCCTCAGTTTACAAGAGCACAAATCACGCCACACAGCAGCCAAGCCTTACTCATGCAATGTGTGTCAGCGTGCATTTCGTCAGATCAGTTGCCTGCGACGTCATCTTATGACACATACTCAGGAAATGCGCTACACTTGCGAAATCTGTGAGCGAAAGTTCACTCAGGCCATATACCTGCGATCTCATATGAAGGTCCATACAGGTTGGTGAGATGGTGTTACATTGTAAGACTCCTTATCACATATGAGTGCCCCCAAAATTCAAGAAACTTATACACTTTGTGATTGTCTGAACAAACCTTTAGTGTGTGTGTGTGTGTTGTGAGGTGGGAGGCATGCATGTGTGGACATCTACATAGATTTTGCAGAATCTTGGGATGCATCATTGTTTGTTTTTTGTTCAGGAGAGCGTCCATTCTCATGTGACCAGTGTAACAAATTGTTTGCTCATGCCTCAGACCTCCAGCGCCATAAAATCATTCATACAGGTATGAAAGTATTTGGAGGGCTGAATTACAGTTGCTGTGTTAACTTTACACAGCATCAAAAATTTTATGTTTATGTCCCAGCTTGAGTAACCTATTTGGACCTTTTAGTCACATTTTATTTTTTAGGAATATGAACAGTCTGGGAGGTTAAGAGTAGGGCTCTGTTTTAAAAAAAGGATTTTGTACACCGTATGCTAGTGTTTTCAAGCACCAGTTAATGTAATAGCTGTTAATATATTCTTGAATTTGCATTAAAACACATAAGTAGACAGTAATTATTACACACAGATAAACTTTTATAAAAAGTTGCCTCAAAATAGAAAGCCTGTTGCGGCTGTCTAATCAACCTTAGTGAAAGAGATGCTTTTAAACACATAATGATGAGGGATTATTTCCGTTTTTGATTATTTGTTGTAGGTAAGAAGCCTTATGCCTGCAGTGTTTGTGGAATCCATTTTAGTGATCCATCTAGTCGACGGCGACATGAAAAGGAGCACATTGGCTCCAAGCCATACTGCTGCCATCTGTGCAATGAGGGCTTCAAGAGGGCAGGTCAACTGAGAGCCCATCTCTTCAGACACCATGGAGGCTTAAAGGAGGGTGTAGAATTTCAGATTCAGGAAGGGTCAGAGCCTGTGTGCTATCGCATAGAACTCAGAGAAGAACCAGCGGCTGAACAGGAAACAAACTCAGCTACAACCACACGAGCATTAGACTGGTCGACCTTTGATGAGAAGAAGATTGTGAGTTTGATTCAGAACCTGAACCATGGCATTGTTGTTCAGGAGGTTGAGGTGCCTGCTAGCTCCATGGCAGAAGCAGTAGAAATGGACCACTCGCAGGAGGAAGTGGTAGTCACAGCTGAAGGACAACCTGGTGGCATGGATGTAGAACAAATGGTTATGCCAGTTGAAGTTGCTGCTGTGGTGGAAGCAGGGGAGGAGGCAGAGGATGAATTGATAACAATTGCAGAGGTGGAGGCAGGCAGTGAAGGAGAGATGGCAGCATATCAGATCTTGCAAGGAATGTCAGCAGAGGGAGACAGCCTTGGCCAACAGATGATAGCTGTACGTTATCAGCAGCCACCGTCTGGTGCCTCTGACAATGAGATCAGCTTTGTTTCCACCACGGTTACCTCCACACCTGGTGCCACATCTGTATCAGCTAGTTCGGCCCCATCGACTACAGCGCCTGGTTCTCGGACGAATACAAAAAAGGCCAGAACAGCATTGGCTTCAGCAACCACAACTCCATTTTCTGACTTGACAGCAAGTACACTGGTGGCAACCACATCAGTAGACTTCATCACTAAGCCAGACTTTGGAAGTCAGGAATATTACAACTGGTTGTCGAGTTTCACAGAAGTGTGTAAACTAGTGCCTATGCCATTGGATGTGGAGCTGTTTCAGAAGATTAGTCAAGTGCACAAAACTCTTTCTGACTTCATGGCTTCTCCTTCAGGTGTCATTACTGACAAGGAAAATTTCCGTATTCTGATGAGCATCTCCAAGGATCTCAATCGCATTCTTAATGAGCACCTGTCATACATGCTGCAGAATCTTCCTGAAGGCCAGCTGGCAGTCACCAGCATATGAGCTAGATGTTTGGAGAAATATATCCTTGCTGTTCTCATGCTCATTCAAGAGCTGAAACGTGTTGGCATTGTTCATATCAGCTGAAAATGACTTAGTCGCCAGCAGGTGCCAAATTTTTTTTTAACATTCACTGTTCCTAAGGTATTTCATATGTGTGTGTCTTGCATTTGCTTCCACCTTATTTTGGGGCAAAAAAGTGTTGGTTTTTTTTTTTACCTTGATGGACTGACTGGCTACTGGATGGTTCAGCATCTGATTTTTTTTGCAACTGGAAAATAGTTGTTTCTTTACATGTGCATGCACATGCATGTGTAACAAAATACATCTTAAGCATTCTCGTCACATTGTTGAAAAATCGTTACAGAGATTTATTGTGACAGAAATAAAAACTTACAATTACCATAATTTCACTAGTGAGAGTGGTCACATTTACTGTAAGTCTGGGAGAGAACGACCAAAAAATAGTGCTTAGAAAATGAGTTTTCTTGGATCTGCCAGCTGCCTTCAGTTAACTGATATGGACTCTATAGTGTTGCAGAGAAAAACTATGCTATGGAAGACCTGGGAAAGAAGCACAAATGTAGAGCCCTTTTTATCACTGTAATTTTTAATTTTAAATGAAAAACACAATGGAAGGTAATACAAATTACAATATCTCCAAGAAAATACTCTGGTTTTTGGCAGTTCAAAAATAATTGTGACCAGTTCAATGTTTCCTCCATCCTAGGGTAACAGTGTTTTACCCACCTGAACAAAATGATGTTAGAAAGTAGCCAGCGTGACACAAATTATTTTTGAAACAATAATCCTGTTTCTCACTAGACTGTTTAATGAGATATGCTAAATAATAAATGTGGATTTTTAACGCGCGAGAACATGTTTTATGCACACTTTGTGCGGAAAATGTGGTTCAGCTTTTGCTAAGAAACAAGCCTTTCACCATTTGCTGTCCAGGGTCAAGTAGGTACACAATTTCTCTTCAGATATTCTGTAATTTAATATTTAAAAGTGAATAAATAAGCCCACTCTGGGTGATGGTAATAATTGTTTGCCAGAGTCTGTAGTTCTGTAATTCTCTTTCATTTAATGCTTCAATGTTCATGGAAAGCAAAATGTGCCAACTAGTTACATGTATTTAAAAAAAATGAAATGGCATTATGCACATTTTTCACTGCTATAAAAAGTACCTGAACAACCCAAGGGTGAAAAAAATGTTGGGGTAGGGGTGGGGCGACAAGTGGGTTGCAGGATAATGTCAAATGGCTAATAAATCAAAATTTTTAGTTACAACATATGCACGTAACTTCAAAACGAAGATTACGCAGGCAAATGCACCAAAGCAGACATATATTCATAAACCTGTTGTCTTCAGTCTGTAGAAACCTGCCTTTATTTCGTTAAACAGCAGAAACAATTAAGAATACATGTATAACATATGCAGTATGATACATGTAACGTCAATTGGATTTTCCTACTTTTGTGAACACAAAGTTCATATTTAGCAGATATGCCACTCTTCTCAATGTGTCTAAAGAGTCATAAACAAAATAAATACTCTGTTCATATTTTGTACAAAGGCTGAATATAAGTTGATCAAATTAAACTTCAGGGATTTTAACATTGCATTTTATGCCATCAGTTAATCTAAGTAAGAAAGGGGACAGGAATGGTTTGTTCATGTAGTATTTCTATCCTAATTTTTGTCGTTCAAAATCATTTAACTAACATCCAGAAGAAAATAGATAAAAAAAATCTGATAAAAATAGAAGTGGTTGAGTGACTGCAAAAGATATTACCCATTAAGCTTGCAACAAGTACCATGTTATATTTATTCATTTCAGAACATTCTCTCAACAACTTTGTCTCTCAAAATAATTGTGAAACTTTAGAAATGGGATGCAAAACCTGGAGAGACTGAAAAAAAAATCATTTAAGTTAAAAAAACATCATGAGAAACACAAATTTTAAACAGTTCATATTACTTTTATACCCATGCTGGTCTAACTCTAAAGAATTAACTAATTTTCCCTGTTTGGGATTAGAGCTAACCATATTTCAGGCTTTCTCTCCCTACAACAGAATCTGCTAAAACTTGTACAAAGAATTTAAGATGGAGCAAACTTCAGATTTTTAAAAAAATTGACATTTTTACTTTTATGCCTTCATTTTCTTCAAAAAAAAAAACAACAAAACAAACACACAAACACACACACAAAAAGAAAATAAGGCTATTCTTAAAACACCATCATCCTAACAAAGGACCAAAAACTGGCCATGGGTAGAACTGCCACCAGGTAAAAGAAATGGAAGGGGAGGAATGGGGTGATGGTGGCAGCAAGGTGAACCCTAACACCCAATTTTTCAAATAGAATCTTATATTTAAAAAAATCTTTAATGAAAAGACTACTGTTTTTTAAACACTCCACCCTTTGCTTCCAAAGTGTTAATTTTAAAGTGTTCTCCATACCAAAAGTGAGAAATCACTTGTGGCCAAACAATGGTTTTCCTTTATGCTACTGCTACTTTCGTCATCACTTATAATGAAAAGGCAAACAGACATCGAGATCAGAAATTCTTTTTGTTCAGATTTGAGACCAAATACACCTGAAAGATTGCTGCTTAGTAAACATTCAGTCCTATTCATGTCCTTTGTCAAAACATTTGGTCAAATTCTGAAAATTTACCAGCTCTCCGACTGATCCAAGTTACTTGCACTGACACAAAACACAAGATCTGCCTCACTAATTTAAGCATATTTCTTGTGCATGAAAAAGTCACATCATCCCAACTGTTTATTCTTTATAGTCTGATCTGGCCTTTACAGCAGCACTGGCAGTAGTATGTCTCAAATCCATTTGTAGTTTAATGTAGTTGCCAATGTCCACAGCACTGTAATAAGCATTGGCGTAAAGGTTCATGTAAATTAGTTTTGCATAATAATGGTGCTAAGCAAAGTGGACACAAAATTCCATTGACATCCTCTTGAAATACAATATATGCCCCCCAACGCCCCCCCCCAAAAAAAAGATTTCTGTGTATAGTAACTAAAAATCCATCAAGTTTAACAAATAGGAACAAAAATCTGCATTGAATAAAACACAAATTGTTTCAACACTGATCATAAGTTTTTCTCAGTCTTGGGTGTTTGTAAAATTGCCTGAAGTCACTCAAATGAGTGATGCATCTTTCTGTTTGATGATGTTTTGAGTAACTAAAGATTTTCTGTAAATTTCCAAAAGGGTTTACTAAGAGGAACATTAGACAAAGACATGCAGACCGTTGCAAACACAGCCACCCCACTTCCCTCGCACGCACACTTGCAGCACAGGTGCTGATACCACCAATAAATAAGTAAAGCAAAAATGACCCTCTCCACAAAAAAAAAAACAACCCAGGCTGCAATACTCACTGAGAAAAGACATATTGTATACAAAATATAAAGTTTCCGGTGTTGTGCAGATGCAGCTGGTGGACACAACTGCTAGCCTTTGGCATAATCAACATTTGCTCTACAACCACACTTATTATTTCTGAATTATGCATCACTTGTTGAACTAAAATGGCTTATCAGGATATGTCATTGTACTGTTGTGACTGGGGTTTATTTTTGTCCCAAACTTACGACATAGGGAAAAAAAACCCAGTTTACAGAGGGAAGGACGGGCAGAGAGATTGAGATGAGGTGTAGGCCTCTTTGACACCTTTGAGCTGTCAGAGATTCTGAATCTTCTGGAGGATTCAAGACGTACATACTTTTTTTTATTATTATTATTATGACTCCATCAACACTTTTATGTCCTTAGCACCCACCCATTCACCCCCATCGCCCCATCCCTACTTTTATTTTGGAGACGGGGCCGGAGGATGGAGAAAAAATTAATAGATTTCAGATGCTGGAAGAGCACTTGGATTAGAGAACTGAAATTGCTAAATTCAGCCTGTTATCTTTGATAGAATCAAGAGCAAAATTTCATAGACTAGTTCTGGTAACAAAGTAGTTTCCTGTCTGCTTTCTAGGTGTGTTATCTTACCCAACAAAGTGATTCTCAAATTCTAAGACTTATTGTACGTGAATTGGAACCCCACCATCACCTCAGAGAAGGTAACCTGCCATTTGTGTATGTAACAACACAACAAAGAAGACAGGCGCCGACTTCTAATGACATTGCTGGGCTCCAGTTGACCTAAGACTATCTTACAGACCTCTGGTGGGGCTACCAACAAGCAACATTTTTGTTACAAAGTTTGTTCTGTGTTCCCATGTGTGTCTTATCCTGTATGTCTCAGCTGATCTTGTTTGCTTTCATCTTAACTGAATCATTAAAAGTATTAAAATATAAGGTTTATATGCCAATATGTGCGATTAAATTCAAAAGGCCAGGCAATATATTCTTGTAGTTAATGTGCCTATAAGCAGCATGCAGTGTACTTCTGCTTGACAGACACCTGAGTACAACAATTTTCTGTTAGAAATGGATGGAACAGCATGTAGCACACACACACACCCCCCTCGGTCTCAGAAACAATCTTTTCTAGTCGGCTGTCTTATACTGCATCATTTTCTGAAGGTTCTTTTTTAATTACTACCATGACCACATTTACATGTTCTACTAACTAGAGATCCACAATCTGCTTAAAAATGTAAAACAAGCTGATAACGTAGCTCCTAATTTTCACTGACAAAATCTGGATATTTTTCAAAGAACCTTTAATATGGTTTATGATGACTAAATTGGCTATTACTCCTTTCGGACAATATGATCACTTTTACCAAAATATATATTTAAGCAGAGATACACATTTTCATTAGTAATACAAAGCACAGATTTGAGAGATGCAACTAACAAAATGCTATGCACTAACAATATCACAGTTTTTACAGGGTTAAGTTTTAGTTACAAAACATTATAATATACAGGGGCTGAATTCATATTTAAAAGATGACCGAATTCTGGGTAAGCAGCCCAGCAAAGAATGGTGCAGTCCAGATAAGTTGGGTTAACCTTCCAAGTTCTCAATACAATGCTGGTCTTTCATAGTTTGACCAAGTGTGGGCAGGATAATTATCCCACTTTCTGAACAAGTGTGTCATCTGTAAACTAACTAAATCATGATCTTTTTTTAAACATCAAAGAGGATCATGCCCATGCATGGACTAACATACTATCCACACTCTGACTCTATCAGTTAGCTTTTCATGTTGATTTTGTAACTTGGAATTGACCAACTCATAAAGTTCATTTATTCCTACAAAGGCAGTGCAGTCAATATACCTCTTCAAAACGAGTAGAAGCTACTAGTGGCACAGCAGTTGGAAAACTACTGTACCAAATCCTAAAAACTGTGTTTACACTTGGTGCAATTGAACCCCGATATAAGTTATTATTTGCAAGTCTTCTTACAAAACAACACGAACGATTTACAAAAGTGTTTAATGGAACGCAATAAATAAATGTTTTAAACAATTGTTCATCATTATCTCAGAGTGAAAACCAACAGTTCACCTTCTGTGTAACAAAACACTCAGATTCATCCAGAAACAGCTGATTTCTCATTGTAAGCCATTCCCCCTCCCATCTCCCCCCTCCCCCCAAAAAAACAACTATAAATAATAATCAATAATAAACATATACTAATAATCCTTAGGGTTAAGTTAAAAACAGCAGGTAATTTTCTGCATCACATTTCATTTAATTATGCAGAAACAATCCTCAGGTGCATCCTTAACAAAGGTTGTCATATGTTTACTACTATTAGTCTAAAAATAACTAACGTAAATCTAATTTGCTTCCAACAAGTTCATATAAACAAATTAGTCCACAAAATACATTGATTTTGATTTGACTGTGGATTAATCTTGATGGACAGGCTGTAGCCTATATTTAAAAAAAAAACTTAGGCCCCCATGATCCTCTATTTTGCTTAGAATTTCTTGCAAATTATGCCATTTCTAAAAATGTGAAGTTCCTAAGTTAGTATTTATTACATCCCCTTACAAGCTATGAAAAATCAGAGTAGCTAGTTACAGTTAAAATAGGGATGTGGATGTGTCCAGCAGTAGCAGTAAATCATATACAACAACCTGAACCATACACTCTATGAGATAACATTTCTCTTCTCTCACACTCACTCTCACAATGCGCATCCACATGCACACAGACACCTGCAATTTAATCCTTGCCAAAAATGTATTATCCAAAAAAAAGTGTGGAGTCATATTTACTGTACATGTCCAGCAGAATGTTCACTGATTAAGATATGAACTTCTATGACATTATGATGTTAGAATTTCATAGACATATGGGAGAGGAGATGCAGAGAGAAAATACAGACTGAAATCTAGCATTTTCTCTGCTTTATCTGAATATGCATGCTGCAACCATCGTTTAATTTTGCTGTATCAGCGTACGTAAAATATCAAGTCACTAGTCATGAAATAGGTTGGCAACCTAACGAGTCCACAATCCAAATGGAATCTTATCTTAGCAGTGCCTTGTCTACCTAGACTTACTGAAACTAAAGTGAAAGTGGGCCAAACACATGAATCAGACAAAGAGTACACTGTATTTAACAGTAACAGACACAGAACAAATGCCTAATATTTTGTTCGTTTTGTTCCTTCACGATGTCTTTATATAAGACTTCTTTTTCTTCTGTGCAACAAAGCATCTTGCAGTTTCTGCCAGTGCTAAACCTCCATTATCACCTTCCACTCACATTCATCCATCATTAACACACACACAAACACTGACATATAGTCCCATCCGAATCATAAAATTTATCATTTTTAAAATGGACGAAAAGAACTTGATAAAAGTAAACAGAAGAGAAGAAAGCTCATGGGGCAGGTTTATGGTGATATTACCGCCCAATTCTTCAGACATATTTGTTACTTACTCATGACTCTAGGACTTTTTTCATAAAGTCTGATGTAACCGCCGGTGTGGAATGCCATCCCTGTGATTCTGATGCACACCATTATGGTCAGCATGCAAAGGCCGTACATGCTGCTGAGCCAAGGGGCGGTGTACAAGTGCATTGTTTTGCATATCATGAACATGTAGCCCATCATTATCATCCTCAACAGCGTCCTCCATTTCCTCACTGTTCTCTTTAGAAGCAGAACTGTCTTCAGTGTTTATCAGCATATGGCAAAGTGGGCAATGATCTTGCAAGTACAACCACTTTCTCAGGCAAACAGCATGGAAGAAGTGCTTGCACTGCGTGATTCGAGCTGACGTTAGTTCTTGGTAGCATATGGCACACACATCACCATGTGCATCTAGCTGCTCTTGTGTAGCTATTTCCAGCGCAGCTATGCGCGCAACTGCTTTCCGTCTATTCACAAAGATTTTCCAGCCTTCTTTGGCCTGAAGCCAGATGTTAAAATAGGCATGGATGCACATCATCACCGCTCGGATGGTTCCACCTTGTTCAAACAGCATGATCCATGCTCCATTACAGAAAAGAAAGATGCCGAAGAGAAATTCAATGGTGCTTCCAGTGGACTGCACAATGTAGACATAATCATCCAGCTTTCCCCAGAATGTCTCCTTGCAGGCATCCACCATAAACAGGGTGTAAACAGTGACACTCACAATGACTTTGATGACAATTTCTACACAGAATGCTGACACAGCCAGGAGCCATGTGCTAAGGTGGTGATGCTGCCAGAGATACGCTAGCAGACATGTGGGGCACAGCACCAGCAGCAAGCACATGGCCAATGGCCGGAGGTGGTTTGATAGCATCGCTGAATGTGAGGCACATGCAGACATCAGCAATGGATTCATCATGCCATGCACAAAATGAAGAATAGCAGTGGACAGAAGGCAAAAGTTTCGGTACAGTCGAACAAGTCGCTTGCTTTCATCCATGCCAGTCAACCCAGTCTGCAGGGCCAAGATGAAGAAAAGGACCGCAGAGATTGAGCCGATGTTTCGATCTTCGTCAGTCTCCGAGCCCAAAACCCATGCCACGATCGTTCCCAGGCAAGAGGTGGCTAAAGACAGCATGGCAGAAAACCCTAGCAAAGAAATGCAAGTTTCACAGCTCCGAGCCATAAGATGAGCAACTAGTTCCCAGTTAACTTCCCACTGGGATAGATCTACGGATGACGTCTTCACAAAGTGCAAGTACACTGATTCCTGCACATAGCTGAAGGTCAAGCCTGCCAGCCTTACAATAAACAATGTTCTGAGGACATTAGGAACATGCAGGCGAACCCAGTGGTGACTGATATACTCGGTGAAGCCAAATCCATGCAGTGTTGCCAACTCCCGCTGGTAAACACGCGGAAGATCCATCACCCAGACAGCAAATGCTTTGATAAGGTCAGCCACCAGCAACAGGAAGGGCAGGAGACTGGACAGAAGAAGTGTAAGTGGAATGGAGTCTGGCAGGAAGCGATGAAGCACAGCATGGGTGAGTGGAAGGGTGAATGACAGATACAACAGAAGTTGTACTAGCACAGCCATGCTGTTGTTGTTCTGCACTTGCTGGTAGGATGGGCGGTTGGTGCGAAGAGCGATGAATAACTGTGCCAGCGAAATCTGAACCACAGCGCTGGCCATCAGCGTACTAGGGTCATCTGCAAGAGGATGAGGGCTGCCACTGGAGTTGTAGTTCAAGTTGAGGGAGAAAGCGGTGCTGCCAGGTGCGATGATGCGAGTGCTCCACCAGTGAGACAGAACAAGAAGCCCTAGTGACATCACATAGCTGTATGCCTCTTGTAGTTGTTGCAGTGGCAAGCAAAACAGGACCATCATTCCAACTCCCACTGGAAAAAAAACAAACTTGTTCTGGTAAATAGCTACAACAAAAAATAAATACAGACATGCATATACAACTGTTCAAAATGCCACAAAATTTGAGCAACTAATACATTAATTTCAGTCAGCTTTAGACTTCTTGTCTCTTCCACCCCACCAAAATACTTTTTTAAAAAAATGCAAGAACATGTATCAGTTAACTCCATCCAGTTTATAACCGTGTAGCATTTATTACTAGTACACGTGCATGCACATGCTGCAGTTTGTGGGCTACCATACTGATGGCACCCATTACAAGTTGTTACTTGAAAAATGTCTTGTCCCTAATGACCCTAACAAAACCTTCCCAGCTTTTATGGCCACTCTTCCACAGCCAATTAACCTACAAACAGCACTCTGCACACAGACCCATCATTAAAGGTCACAGTGAGAGATCACCTATGACCACAGAGATAATGTAAGCTGAGTTTAATAAACTGAAATATTAGCAAAATATGCTTTCTAGACTGAATTGGAGGGTAAAAAATTTGTTTCTGTAGAAAGGATTTAGTGTATGCAGGAAGGCTCACTGATGGGACAGTCGTGGAAAATCAGGTGCCAGTGCCTCAGCAAGCCAAGTCAAAGAAGCGGGTAATGCCTTAGCTGGTGGCCCTTTTGGGAAATGATCTCTGGTTTGACAACTGTTGCCAAAGTACTTTTTTGTGGTATTAAATCATGTGAATTGGTATTATCAAATCCTGTGAACTGGTGGTATTAAACCATGTGAACCAGACGAATTCTGTGGAAGCTGTTTGAAATCTGTAACACAACTAACAGGTCGAAACAAGAAATCGCCACTTCCCACTGACGTTCCTGTCACACAGCTACCCGAGGCTTTCTCTCAGTACTTCCTATGCAAAGTCGCGGATATTCGAGCTGAGCTGGACGAGATGGTGCTACACGGTGGACCTCCAACCCTTGCTGACAACCTGCCATGTTGTTCATTTCAATCTCTCCAGCCCATATCTCAGTCAGATCTCAAGGCTGTGATATTAAAATCTAAACCTACTACCTGCCCTCTGGACCCCATACCAACCCACCTTCTCCTTGACTGCCTGCATGTTCTGCTCCCAACTCTCACTCAGATCGTAAACGACAGTCTGTCATCAGGAGTCTTTCCATCGCTGTTCAAGGCTGCAATAGTCAAGCCTCTGCTCAAGAAACCCACCATTGACGCAAACAGCCTCAAGAACTACCCCCCAGTTTCAAACCTACCCTTCCTCTCAAAAGTGGTTGAAAGAGTCGTCCTAAATCAACTTCTCGCCTGCCTCAACTCAAATGACCTTATCTCTCACTCTCAGCATATCGGCCATTCCACAGCACGGAAACAGCTCTGACTAGAGTTCTCAATGACATTTTGTCTGCTCTGGATGGAGGCGATGTGTCTTTTCTGACCCTCCTTGATCTTTCCGCAGCGTTTGATACGATCGACCGTACCATCCTCCTCAATCATCTCCATGATCTCTACGGCATCTGTGGGTCGGCGCTGGCGTGGTTCCAGTCCTACCTCTCTGGTAGAACTCAGTCTGTACTTGTCGCTGACCAGTTGTCACCCCCATCAGCATTGTCTCTCGGAGTCCCTCAGGGATCTGTCCTGGGCCCTATCCTTTTCATCCTATACATAAAACCACTATCATCACCCATTCATTCTCACACGGTCTCCACACAGTCTTATGCAGACGACACCCAATTATACAGTTCTTGCCCTCCAGCTGATGTACATGCCAGCATCATGACCTAGCAGACTTGCATATCTGGTGTCAAAGCATGGATGGTCCACAACAGACTAAAGTTGAACGATGAAAAAACAGAGGCTCTTCTCTTCAGTAAAAGAAATGCTGGAGTGACAGAATATCCCACAGCAGTTCGGATTGGTGATGTCGACATCCCTTTCGCTGACTCTGCAAGAAATCTAGGTGTTATTATTACCTCTAACATGACACTTGACAAAAACATTTCCAACATCTGCAGATCCGCTTATTCTGAACTCAGAAAAATCAGCAGCTTCCGTCACCTTCTGTCTGACCAGGTTGCAAACACATTTGTATGTGCCTACGTTCTGTCTAAACTTGACTACTGCAATTCCTTGCTAGCCGGCTGTCCTCTGTGTCTGCTACAGAAGTTACAGAAACTTCAAAACTCGGCCGCTCACCTTGTCCTGAAAGCGCGCAAAACAGACCATGCCACACCTCTCCTCCACACTCTGCACTGGCTCCCCATTCAGGCTCGCATCGACTACAAGTTGTCTACTCTCTGTTTCAATTTCTTCACCGGTGCATGCCCCAGCTACTTTTCAGAACTTCTTACAATCTACACTCCAGTGAGACAGCTCCGCTCCTCTTCTGATGATCGCACTCTCAGTACCCCGCATCAGGACAAAAACATATGGACAGCGCATGTTCACCTTCTCGGCATCCACCCAATGGAACTCACTTCCCCACAACATTCGCCACTCCCCATCACTACAGACTTTCAAACGTAACTTAAAAACTTTTCTTTTCCGCAAGTACCTTGACTGACGTCACGATTGCATTAACCTACAACTTCCTCTATTATGATACTTTTCCACCCATCTGGGACTGAAGGACGATCTGTATCCCAAACTGTGTTTCGTTCATCTCTCCCTCTGTGTGTTTGTTGCGTTCATCTCTCCCTCTGTGTGTGTCTGTGTTTCGTTGTTTTCACTGAGTATGTGCCTTGTCCGCGCGAAGTGTGCATGAAATGTGTTCTCGTGCGTTACAAATCCACATTTATTATTATTATTATAATTCAACCATGTGAACTGGTACTATCAAACTATGAGAACTGGTGCTATTCTATTAAACCATGCAAACTGGTACAGTCAAAACATATGAACTAGTGCTATTAAACCATGTGAACTGGTAATATCAAACCATCTGAACTGATGTTATCAGACCATCTGAACTGATGCTACATGTAGCAAACTATGTGAACTGATACTATCAAACCATGTGAACTGGTACTAATACTATCAAACCATGTGAAATGCTACCATTAAACCATGTGAAATGGTATCAATGGACTTGCAGAGGTCTAGTGTGACAAGAACCTATTCTGCTTGGATCCCAAAGGTTATATTATTATAAATATCTGGGACAGTTGGGAAAATATTTAAATATTATAAATATTTGGGAAAGTTGATGTAATCACTGAGCAACACGATGCAAGGGGCGATTCCATGTAGTGGGTCAAACAGCTCATTGATTTTTGCTGCCAGTGTGCCACACAATGGCTGTATCACAGTATGTGTTGGATGATCACGACTGAAAATGTGAACTGAAATGTCTCCACTCAAACAATGTAGAAGTATGTGTTATACCCATGCATGAAGGCTCCAAGCACATGAGGCAGAAAGTGCTTATCACCAAAACCTGAAAGCATCTCACTTGCCACCAGAATATGCTAAAAAGCACCTCTGGATCTCCTCATTCACAAATCGTGCAAAATCGCCTTAAGATGGAAGCTCTTTCCCACCAAACACAACTCACTCATGAATACCTACCTAACATCATGGTTTAATTTGTGAAGCACAATAATGTTTTTTATTTTTTTCTTAGTTTTAATAATATTGTTATGGTGGATCCTACTAAATTCCTACTGCTTGCCACTGACAAACTATTGGCCCATCAAAATGTGGTGGAAGGGGTCAACTGACCCATCTTCCTTTTCTGCTAGGCTGATCCCTGTATACTATAGTGAGCTGGGACTGAAGGGTTCCAAACTAATGGTCAGTGTCATAGAAATCACATCCATCGAGGTTGCTGTTATCACTCAGGCTCTTTTTTTCCAGCAGAATCAGAATTTCTAGCCAGACAACGCTTGCCCCCACACTAGACAAGGTAGGTGCATGCCATCTTGCTATGCAACAGTACCAATAATGTCCCGCATTATTTGCTGAAGTATACCTAAGTCAAGCCCTGGGTGAAAGAAATTCTTCTTGGAGATTCTTCAGGGAAACCTCAACACCTTCAAGCCAAAGGCTTTGGGTGCAGACAAATTTCTGCAACCTCTTCAGCATAAGTGGGCGTAAGTCTCAACAAAGTAAACCACCATAGAGCAAGGCTATATAATAATCTGATTTTTCTTTCCTGATTAAACTGATTCACGCATAACAGATTACCTATGGAAATGGAATGCAGATATTATTGAGTGGATGGACTAAACAACACAATCATATTCACGTTTCTTTAAAGATTTTGCCACTAGGTGCACTTAAGCTACGATGTTTTATCACACCCAGATTTCTTTTGTAAAGTTATACCTGGAGGAGTTCTGACAGCATACAAGTTTTACTTACGAACAAACATCAGAAGAATCCATAGTGCCTGTTCCTGGAAAAAAACATCCTCTTCGAATCGAAAACTAAAAATTCTGTCAAGAACTAACAGAGGGGGTACCCGGCACAGGATGTCAACGATTGCTTCTGTTCCTTTTTTCCATGACATTTTTACGCAGAACTTTTAAAAGTACAAATCAGAAGCACATTTTGAAAATCTCTTGGCGACGTAATTATAGCCTCAATAGACTATACAACCTACTAGTTACGTTCTAATACCCCTGCTGCTGGCTGGCACTGTGTTGGGTTCCTCTAGAAGTTTTCGCCAGTGAAAACTATGACGTATTTCCGTTGTTCTGTGTCAAATCTATTATTAGCAAGGCAAGAGGGGTTCCCACGTCGTCCCCCAGCTAAAAGCGCAGGTATACAGCTGCACGAGTTATCCTAATGACGGTTCTTCGTATTTATAACAATATTGACGTCCACTTGAGCTTTTCATCGCTTTTGAGCCTTAAGAAATTTAAAGGGATAATGCATTATCAGATCATAACATGGTCATAAAGGAAAAGAACTATGGTCATAATGGTGCTAGCCTATTGAGTCAGCCTATTCTATGTTTAGCCCCAGAGCATACAAGTAATGAAGTATTAAGTAGTGAAGTACAAGTAGCACAGACTGTCGGACCCATGCAGTCCGTCCATGGTTTTTACAAGGCAGTCATTAGTTATGTTTTGACTGTTTAAAAGAATAACATTGTCCCCAGGGAATTGATCCATCCGTACAGAAAGTTCAGTATATATAAATGTATGTAGTGTTGATCTAATACCAATAGCTTGGAAGTCACAATGAATATAGAATGTGCTCAGAAGTGTATACTTAAAGTTAGGGCTATCTGTCGCAAGAACAGTTCATAGAGTTGGTTGTCAAGCTTATGTCCATCATGTACAAACATGTAAAATTCATAAAACTACAGTTACTCTCGCATTCCCCAAAATCTTAGTGTGTGTGTGTTGGGTGGGGGGAGGGGGGAGCAGCACAGACACGGTTGTTCTTAATGCTGCAGCTTTTATTGCTTTGCAAAATTCAGAAATTAGTTATGTATACGTATGTATATATTTTCTAACATGTAGTGGAACATCTGGGCTGGCTTACATGGGCGTGCAAAACCCGTGTTCACATGTAACAATTCAAAGTACACAGGGTGAAAAGCCTGATGACTGCTTTCATGATTAAAAATGGCAGATACAAAGGCTCATTCAACCTAACTCTAGACTTGAGATGTTTTGTAAGTGACATGGGCAGATCAATATGGAAATGGATGCAGAATAATATATCGCCAAAGGTCAAAAGATCAGCAGTAGACATGAGGGTAACAGCATAACTGCTGTTTTATTTCATTCACTTTAGTTATATACCCTTTCAACTCCACCACTCTCAAAACAGAACTTATACAAGTTATACACATTTGTCCTTATGCTATGAGTCAAAGAACATAAATGTGCACGGTCCAGTCCAGTTATATGTGTGCCCTCCAAATCAAACATTTAGCCTTGCAGGAGCATATGCTCAATACTTTATACAACAGGTAACATGTATTAAGAAGCATGCTTGCTTTTAAGAAGATAACTCTGAATTTACATGCTTCAGATTTATTCATTGAAAAATGCTTTAAAGTGCTTTTTGTTTGTTGCTGTTGGTGGTGAATTCAACAGAGAATGGTGGTGCCACCCTGGCGCATCTCTCGTGAGTGGGTGGAGGCAGGTGTTGGGGTAATTCTTCGTGTACCTGCCCTTTTTCTTCTGGAAGTCTGGTTCCGTACTAATCCTCTGAAGACCATTCAAGCCAACACATTTGATATAGAAATCATAGTGAAAGTCGTCTATTACATGGGTTGGTTTTCATTTGTTTTTCTTGCATTTGATGATGCTGGCAGAAAACACAAAGTACACTGGATATTGTCTTATTTCTCTGTGTATCTAAAAAAAATTGTCAAGTTTTTTTATATCAGATACAGTTATAAATAAATGTGAGTCAAATTTAATAATAAACACACTTTTAATTTCACCGATTTGCAAGAGAATTTTAATTTAGTTGGCATAACTGGCATAATTTTTATTATCTGGTGTTCCATGCAGCTCTGGTTTTGTCTCTGGTGCTGGCAACACTGCCGCTGCGACAGCTGGTGTGGCTGTACATGTACGTGGTGAGCGGAGGATTACTCCTTGCATCTTTTCTTCTTTCTCGTGAGCTGGTGGAAGGGGAGCGAGTGCGAGAGGAGGCAGATGGCAGTGTTGCTTGGACAGCTCTACTGGAAGACCGAAAGCACTGCCAGAGGCTGCTGCTGCACCTGCTGTCCCAAGCAGTCATTTCAGCTCTAGTTGCTTATCTCGTCGACTTCACGAACTGGACCAGGTTTCTGCTGCTGGCATTTGCTCTTCCAGTGTTCTCTCGCATCATAGGACTGCCTGTCGTGGTGATGCAAATTCTGCACAACTTTGCAGCCATCTTCACGCTCATGATTGGTCTGCTGTATCTTTTCAACAACCTGGGAAACATGATTGACCTGTGCAAAGAAGGCATCAACTATGCTGCTGCATCCGTTCGCCTGCTAGGCATCCTACCTGTGCTGATCAACTTCTGGCATGTAGTTCTGCTACCAGTGCAGCTGCTTCTGTTCTGGCTGGTGCTGTTTTTATCTCAACTTTATGTTTTTGTGAACTCGGAAAATCATGCCATATGGCAGGAAGGGTGGATGGTCATTCTGCTGGCGAGCATTGGAGAGTGCTGTGCCACCCCCGTGAGCCTGTTTGCGCTGTGCGTCACCATCACATACTCGTCCTATGCCATCCTGTCAGTCACAAAACTGTACCTGCAAGGCTTCGAGGCTTTCACCAACGACAATGACAGCATGCGAGGATGGACAGAGGGGTTCACTATGCTGCTTATAGCGGTCCAGACAGATTTGCTGGACCTGAAGCCACTGCAGCGAGCTTTCCTCATGTCTATATTGCTCTTCATCGTGGTGTCTTCTCTCATCCAGTCAATGTATGAAATTGCAGACCCAGTCCTGCTCGCTCTGAGTGCCTCCCACAACAAGAGTGTGTTCAAGCATGCGCGGGCTGTGGCGCTGTGCACTTTTCTGTGGATGTTTCCGCTGTATATGACCTACTCTATTTGCCAGTACTTTGACCTGGACTTCTGGCTGATGGTTATCGTGTCCAGCTGCCTGCTTACTTCAGTTCAGGCAAGTTTTTCTCTTTTTCAGCATCACATTTTCCACCAGCGATCTGAAGTTTGTAAACTTTTTATTTCTTGTTAACAGAAACATTTAACTAAAAGTGTTTGCCACTATTCAGCTTTATCACACTAAAATACATACATAATACTATATATGTAGATTTTCCTGTCATCACATTTAATGCTAAATAGTTCAATAAATACTGAACTATTTAAAAAGACATATTTTAAAATGTGGAAGAAACTTAATTGCAGTCTCTGGCATTCACCCATGTTTGAAAATGTCTGACAGGTCGTGGGGTCATTAGTAGTCTACACACTCTTCATGTATGACTCTATCCGCTCAGAACCATGGGAGAATCTAGATGACATCATATACCTGGCAAGAGCAGTAACCCGGGTGCTGGAGTTCATAGTGGCAGTGTTTGTTGTGCTTTTTGGCCTCATGGAATCCCTTTTTGGAGAATGGAGTTGGGTCAACTCAGCAATCCTCATCATCCACTGCTATTTCAATGTGTGGCAACGCTTACAGAGTGGCTGGAAGAGTTTTCTGTTACGATGGGAGGCTGTCAAAAAGGTGAGGCAACATCTCAAATTGATTTCTGAGCAGACACCCAGAGAAATTTTTAACCATTCAAAAACTGTTTGGACCAAAAATTAAAACTAAACAAATGTAATGTTTACTAGATTGATGTAAACTGTGCTAATTTTACCAGTCTGCGTTAGCATTTCACTGACGATGAGATTGTTTTAAAATTAGAAATATTTAACTACTGAAACAATTAAGTATCTTTATGATGTAGCAGTAATGCCTTCATCTGCAGGTGGAGAATATGCCGTTGGCCACACCTGAAGAACTAACAAAGCATGATGACGTATGTGCTATCTGTTACAACGAGATGAAAACTGCTCACATCACACCATGTGGACACATTTTTCACGGTGTGTGCTTACGGAAGTGGCTATATGTGAAAGAATCATGCCCCATGTGCCATCAAGACATTGCTCAAAGGGACTCTAGTCCCTTCACTGAAAGCCAGGCACCAGGTGGTGCCAGTGCAGAGATGCCAGTAGCGGCTGCAGCAGAGGCTAACGGAGATTCAGATCGAGAAATTAATAATGAGGATAAAGGTGAAGGCTCTGAATGCAGTTCTAGCAGTACAGAAAGTAGTACCACACAGACTGAATATGATCCGTCAGAACAAGAACTTGATGCTGTTGAAGCTGATCGTCTGTACATGCTGAGCTGAGACATTTGGGGGGGGGGGGAAGGGGGGGGAGGAATACACTTTGTTGGACAAAGTGCATTTTGTTTATTGACAAGCTTTCATGTTTGATGATTAGCTTGCATTTAAATGACATAAAAAAAAACCCATTCTTTTACACAGTGGAACCATGGAGATTGACTTTTAAAAAATTGTTAATTTAATTTTGAAGAAAATAGTGAAATGACTATTTTCTGAGAGTACTGGCAGGCAACCTTTAGGCAGTACTGTCAACCCTGTAATAAATATCAGTTACTTTAAAGTATTTTGTTGCTAAGAGGCTGATGTAAAATTAGACTTTTGTTTCATAGCAGCAGTGTGGATACAGGGGAACCTGAAAGCTGAAATGACATTTTTGTTGTGGGTATATGTTTTTCAAATGTACATTGGCCCTTTTTACAGACATCAATTTGTTGGGAGGGTTGGGTGGAGGGTTGAGATGGGAGGTAGGTAAGAATGCAGTATGGTGCTCTTCTAATGGTCTGATCCTAGTCATGTGGAAAAAAGCATTACACATTTACTAAGTATTTTCAGTGCCATTTTGTCCTCAGTTATTTTTTTGAAGAAGCAATATTTTAAATGACCACGACTGCTTGTAATACTCGTTAGTGTTGTTGCTCTTTATTAATACTTGCTGTATTGGGGAAAAAATGTGTCTGTGCGTTAACCATGAATGCATTGAGTTCTGAGAATTCCATATAAGGCTGATTCAAAATGATTCCGCTGTTGGTGTCTTGATGCTTGCTCATGTGGAGATATATTTATATCTGTATATTGATTATGTGGTTAGCGAAGAGAACGGCACCTAAACTTTCTCAGTTTAATGATACAGATCATTCTAATATTTATAATCTTACTACTGCAGGGTTCTGTGATCATATTGTTTTCTTTTTTAATTTTGTTGGGGGTGAGGGAAGTAGAAAGTAAATCCGTGCTATGCTGTAGCAACCAAATTTTAGCCTCCATAATTTTTTAAAAATAAAATGTAGAAAAATGCTAAAAATATAGCATTTAAATGCAACTAAATTTTCTTCTTTGTAAAATCTGGTTGAAGCGATCTAGGTGTTAAATTTTCTGGTAAAAAGAAAAGAAACAGGTGACTGCAGCTTGGGGTAATCTAGGTACAACAAAAATAACTTAGCCAAATGAGAATCAGACAAGTCGTTTCAGGGCATGGCCACTTCTTCAGGACGGCACAAAGATACAGACAGATAAATAATTGCATGATCAGGTTCCTTGTCAGCTAAGTTATTTTGTTATTTGTTATCTGTATCTGTGCCATCCTAAAGAAGGGGCCATACCCTGAAACATTGACTTGTTGTCGAATTCTTGTTTGGCTGTTATTTTTGTTGTACCCAATTTTTCAAAATTAGTATTTAAAATTGTTGCACATATTTTGTTTTGGGGGAGAATTTGGTTGAAGAACTGATGCATGCTAACTTTTCAGGATTTTTTATGATGCACAGGTGATATATTTGGCTGCCTGTGTGTTCAGGAAATTCACATGACCATGCTGAGCAAGGAATGCTAACAGAAGGTTGCATGGAAAATTGGATGTTCTTGCAGTCATACCTCCGGTTACACAACTTCACTCTGCAGCAGTCACACCTACAATTACAGAACTTCATACCAGTCACAGTTATAATTACACAACCTCTCTCCCTCTCTCTCATGTATGCACATAGAATCACATTTATACACCTGTGCACGTACACGCACACACAAGCACACAAGTGACAGACACAAAAAGAAAACTGCATAGAATTTATTTCTTGGAACAAAAGTAGAACCAAGATATAAAGTAACCACATCCCACAAAGAATGGCTATTCCTGAAGAGATACAAAACTTTTTTGTGAGCAAGTGAATAAATTGCTTTGTGTAATGTACAAATATGCAAAATATACTAAAATTTTCTTCAGGTAACAAAAGTGAACAGTGTGATCTAAAAACTTTTAAACTAAAAATGTTCACAGTAATGCAAGGTTGTATATAAAAATATTGTGTAAACAATTTTGCGGTGAGGTACAGTGTTAATAATTCTTTCAAGTGAAGTCTCACACCTGAGTGCCATTGAATTATATAGTGACAAGGCTGTACAGGGATGAATAAAGTGCAGTAAGCATCACACGCAGTCATATGAAAGAACCATTAAAATAATAATTATAAAATATTAAGTGTAAAACATGAACAAATTAAAGTAAGATTCATTGGGTAACGGGCGGAGGAATGAAAAGAACACCCGCAAAGGTGTTTAAATCATTTAACATTTAAACATTCGAGTCATTCAGAGGTGTATGGCTAAAGAGAGTTATATATTGGCAGTCTTTTATTGATTGTGACATACTAATCAATCTAAGAAGAATATCCGTTTGTTAAACACATGGTAGGAATGCTTTAGAGGACTTTTTCACTAAAAAGCCTAGAGATGGAGACAAATATGTTTTTAACAGCAGCAATTGCACACTTAGAGTTGGTTAATAGTTAAACTGCTTTAATTGCTGAAACTGCCATTAGAACATTACATTTGAGTATTATTTAAGCTGAAGTCAGACTGGCTGATGGATGAGTTAACAACAAAATGGGCACAACTAAAAGAAAATTAACTGACCAGAGTCATGGCCTTTGTGGTCATAATCACTGTGGAGGCACAGATAGTGACAGTTTAAAAAAAAAGTAAATAAAAATTTAATCATTGAGGTTGCTCTTTATGAAAAGAAGAATATTAACATAAAACATGCTTTCTTACTTTTATTGAACATCTGCTATTCATGTAATAGAAATCTGTAATGCAGAAACTTGATATACTGAAACAAACTTTCCACTCAAAATACAGGGAATGGAGTCACTTACAATGTCCATGTACCACCATTTCCTCATCATCTGACAAAAGATTAGATCTCAAGAGGTGTAGTCTTCATAACCAGATGGGTTTTCTACTAATTCATCATTTTCTTTTTCAAAATATGTTTGACAGAATATGTCTAGGGCTTCTCAGGTGGGAATCTCTTTGCCTTGCCACAGTTTCCACTTATCATGTAGAAAAATTTCAAATTATTAAAAATAAAAAAGCTCTTCATCCCAGCGAAAGAAAGTTTCATGGGAACAGTTCAGCAATGTGGCGATTTCTCTAGTTTAACAAATGGAGACAGTTTAAAAATACGCTTCTGCTTCTGCGAAGCATTCCACAAATCCGATTTCACCTTACTCTGGCTTTTGCCCATTTTACAGTGAAACGGACCCAGCAAGTTAAACTAGTACAGTAGTGCAAAAACAATCATGGTAAACAGTATAGAATTAATGAGTTAAATATTTAAAAGAAGCAATAAGAACCTAACATATGAAGCGGAATGTTTGTGTATGGCTGGGTGTGTTTGTTATACAAATTTGCACACCTGAATTGATCCACACCAAATTTGGTATGTGGGTTCCTTTTCACCTGCCGATGGTCATAGGCCATATTTCAATCCTGTACATAAACTTAAACAAAAATGAAATAATAAATGTGACGATGCCCTTAGCAAGTCGTACACAGCGATCAGCATGCAAGGGAGGTCACCAGTCTTTTCCCTTTCATACTAAGAGTACTTTCCCTTGGCTCTCTTGACAAAAGGGAGATGGAAGGTGTGGAAGAGGGATAGGGTGGGGGTTAAAGAAGGGGTAGGGTGGACAGGGTTAGAAAAACCCAGGCAGCGCCAGGTCCCCTGGTTAGTATCCTATAAAGGGCTGTTACAATTCTTATAACAGGCTAGCCAGGAGAGAAACTTCCATTGCACACACAGCAAACAAGCAGAACCAATCCACTGAGGATGATAATGAAGATCACAACCAGCTACAAGGACCCCAGAATCTTATAGATGTATCACTAATCCAGATGTCGTGACAGTCACTGACATTGCTGTTCCTAGAGGAAGTCTTAAGAAGCTTACTGGAACTTAACCTGCTACAAGGAATTTCACAAGGACCCAAGCATTCAGCAACAAAACACTAGTTCTATGCTGTCATTGCAGGGAAGCCTGGTTGTAGTGGTTACAGGCAATGAAAGTTATGGATTGTGGGTTTATATGTAATATCTTCGTATGCGTGTCTCCTCTGTATGTGAATCCTGTTTATAGGCCCAGCTGCCTTTCCATGATATAACCTTCATGGCGTGTAAAACACCATCATACAAAAGCAGTGCTGCCATGTAACATCTTCGGAACAATCTTCAGGTAAGCTGTTATCAGTGATTTTGTGGCACAGGTAACGGGACTCTCCCTTTGGTTCCTCTTTATTCAATTCCTTTTTCCTAATGGGCTGAAGTGCAGATGCAAAATCATCACAAGGTGGAAGCAGACTTTTGCACTCAACAAACCAAGCAGTTGTTGACGGCTGGCTTTTTTCAACAGCCAAGCAGCTGTCTTTATATATGGGGGTAAACTGCAGCAAGCAAACATCATGCAGTTATGCAACCAAAACTTGTGGATTTTTGCACAGGTTGGCTGGAGAAGGAAAGGGCAAAAGCTTGAGCCTGCTCCATGGTCTCTGACATCTTCTGTTCTTCTCTGTGGAACAGACATTTTTCTAGGGCTGCGTTAGGCTGCATAACAGCAAGGGAGGCTGTCTTGTCAGGGATGTAGACCAAGTAGGAGAGATCTGGGGCCAGTCCTGCAGTGTGCAGCTGGCAAGAAGCACTCACGGTGCAGAGTGATGTTCGTGTGGCGTAGTCCCACACCACCACCATCATATCGATAGATGTTGAAACCAGACAACGACCCTCTGCCGCAAATGTTAGGCTGGTCACAAAGTCCTGGTGTCGGGTCATCTTGCACTCAAGCTGCCCGCTGCCCATGTTCCACATGTAAATAGATCGGAAGCCACCTGTAACCAGGTGCTTGCTGTCAGGCGAAAACGTAGCTGAGATGCCACTGGAGCGCTTCTGCATGCGATGCAGGTATCTGTTGTCCATGGTGATCACACGGATGCTGCCATCAGTAGCACAGGCAGCCACGAGGGAGTCATCAGGGCTGACGCACATGCATGAACATCCACTCATCATAATGTCCATCTTCTCCATAGACAGCTGATATTCTTGCTCGTCAGAGCCTTCTTTCTTCACATCCATCACTATTGGGAACTCAAACATATGCACCACCACCTGAAATGCAATTTGAAAAAAAAGTTCTAAGCATTCTTCATGTATGATATTTGGTTTTCATAAGTTTAACAATTTAAGAGATTATAAACATGTTCTGCTGGACAACTACTTCATTGTAAATATCTAAAACATGTGTATAATGTATATGGTTTACTGACAAAATGTGGTAACAACAAAGAAACCGTGTCAAGCCTGGCTTTACAGTGAGCTTTAGCTTTGCCCAGTTTATTTTCTGTCATATTTCACAGCCCAGTCAGTGGTCAGTTTTTTGATTAATCTTATAAAAATGTTATTTCAGAAATGTTCAGGTATTTTAATTGCAAACACATGCACTTTTTAAGGCATAGAATGAAAGCGAACTATCTGACCTTTGTGCCAGTGTTACTGACAGCTGTCTTACTGAAGGAATACAGGAACTGCAAGGTTTTGATTTTAGTGCCTGTTGGTAAAAAAAAAAAACCCCTAACATTTTTTAAATAATTCCTCTTGATCCTTCACAACCATAATTACTATAAGTAACTTCATCTGTATCCAACAATTTCACTTCAGTTTAGGCAAGAATGCATTCAGAAAGAGGCCCCGACCAGGGGTAATGTTGCACAATTTTTATGCCTCACCACCCTAACGATAAAAAAGGTGTCACGAAGGAAAACAAAAACAGATTCAGAACACTGTAAGATTGAACATGTTGTCATGTTTAAAAAAACGTAGGCAATATTTTGAAATAACTCTTTACTTACATAAGATGTAAAATGACAATGTACATGAAAACTTTGAAAGACTTATATTTGATTACAAAGATATTATTTTGGCACTAGTCTAGGGTATGGCTGCATTTGAATCCACCCTTCTTGTCATAAGAGCAGCCATAGAGCTGTTCACTCTCAGTATTTTATGAGCACTTTCAAGTGTTGAGAGGAGACACAGAAGCCACACCTGTTACAACATCCCACACCAAAGCTGTACCATCCATGCCTTCGTGACCAGCAACTGCAGTACCGCCTCCTTCTGCCAGACAACTCACTTTGGAATTTCTAGCTGCTGCCATCTTGTAAAGCATATGACCTGAAATTAACATGAGATTTAAATATTTAATATACATTACTTTAGAATTAGAAAACACATCTGGTCTTTATTCTGTGCAATTAACTTTTTTTTATACTTTACACTGTGGTACAAACAAAACAACAACAAAATAAAAACAAGAGACTTAAAAAATTCTCCACCTAGGAGGTAGATTTGAAATATTTCCGATTTTAATTCCTTCAAGGATTTTAAGAGGCAAAGTTTATTTTTATTTGTTTCAAAAAACAGAAATTTCAATCAGGGTACCATTTCTGTGCTCAAAGACTGCTAGAGTACTCATAGCAACCACAATGATATGGTCACCACTACTGGTCTGGCACATTAAATGAACAGGTGGCAGATCAGAGGCAAGGGTGGTGACATGGTTAGGTCCTTCTGTCAGCTTGCAGCATCCTACCATCCCTTTCTCCGTTCCAAAGACAGCCAGCTTGTCTTTTCTGTCACAGGTTTCAGCCATTAAAAAAAAGCAAATGGTTGACTTACGAGAATAAGAAAATAAACAGAACCCTGTCACTTCCCCACCACCGTTAAACTTTATGGTGGGACTGTATATCTCATAAACAAGGAGTAATAATCAAAAATGAAATATTTCTGAACACAGTAAGAGAGAGGACTCCCCAGAGTTTCATGACTAGATGTCAGTCTTTTTGTACTTATCAAGCAATCAGGATGAACACTAAAAAGGAAAAAAAAGGAACGTTAATGTTAGACACTGCAGGATGAAGCCAGGTATAACAAAGAACTTGGGTTTAAAAATGCTGAATGTTGCTTGAGAACAAAATATCACATGCTGATAAGTAAAACTGACCTAGTAACAGCAATGCAGGATGTTTTGCCCCAAGAACTCACACTGTTCTGTGTCTCAGTGTTTGGATTGTGTTCAACCAGAGTTTTGTTCTTGCTTCTTCGAGAGATGCTTTCCTGCAGAATGTTTTCTAGATCCCACGTCTTGATGGTGTTGTCTGTGCTGGCTGAAATGAGGAGATGGCCACGGTGCAGAGGCAGCAGCTGAAAGACAGGTTTGTTGTGGTCACCGAGTTCTTGAAGGACTGCGGCTGTGGGAAATGGTTTGCTCCGAGGACCAAGGCTCAGAATGCGTACCACCGAGTCCTCGACATTACAGGCTAGGCATATGAGGATGTCATCTCCAGTTAGCTCCAGAGATGCCCAGGCACAATTGTTTGGAATTTCTGATGCCAAAGTCCCATCATCTAGATTCCACAACAGAGCTGGCTTTCTAACATTTCCATTCACAATGACCTCTTCAGTGGTGCCCACCAAGACAAACTGTTGCTGTTTTTCAAGCAGAATAATGCTGATGGCATACTGCAGCTTTTCACTGACAAGAGAGAGCTTTTGTTTTCCACTGGCTATGTCCAGCACATTCACACCTTGACTTGTATAGGACTTGTTTGGGTACACCAAGAGATTTGAGTTGGTTATAATGTAATTTTCTGGTTGGGGCTCAGTGAAGTAAAATGACTGTCTTTCTGACTCTTGTCCTATAGGCGACACCACTTTTTGTGACTCATGCCAGATTGAAATATTGGTTTTAGAGTCCACTATCACCAGCACTGTTGTGTCTGGACTGAACTGGGTTAAAGCCACTGTGTTGTCAAGGTCAAGGTAGTGCTTTACCGAGATGGTGCAGGTCTTCATGTCTGGGGTTCCTATCTGCACTTGAGCTTGGATTTCGAAGAAAGAAATTAAAGGGGGACAAATTAACAGTTGCAGAGTCACTGTAGTACCCCCCAACCCCCAACACCCCCAATATTATTGTCATTTCATTTACAAACACATGCAATAATCCTCTGGATGATAAGCTGTATGCCACATTCAAATGATGCTCAAAACTCATGCTGCTTCATGTGCACAAAGCAAAATTTTACGGGTCTTCTAACATTTAATTACTTACTTTCTTGCTTGTAGGAAAATGCAATGCTTAAGCCATCTGAAGCAACACTCAGTGCTGACACAAGCTTGTCAAATGTGAAAGGCATGAGGGTATTTCCTTCAAAGAGCTGGTAGTTAAACTTTGCCTGATGGTGCCATTTAGACTTCACATCATATATCTTCATTACCAGAAGCCTGTAAAATGACAGATCCTCAACCAACCAAACAACCTCAACCTATTGTTGCATTTACAGCAGCTGCATTTAAAAAAAACTATCTGCAGCTTCATGGTATTATGGGATGGAGACACAATATTCCAAAGGGTCAGAAAGAATATGTATTGTCCATTCTTTTTGATATGTACCGTACCCAGAACCATTTACATTTTAGACCATGGTAAAAAAAAAAGTCTGTACCACTTAATACAGTAAATATTAGCTTAGAGCATTGCTTACATAAGGTAGAAATGCAGAAGTCTGACAGGGTTATTAATCCCATATCTTTTCTAGACAAGGCACATAGAACAAAGCACTTGGAAAAAATACACATTGTGCATGGTCAGACAGGACTAAACACCAGACCATAAATTACTCATTGTGTATGACCAGACAGGACTAAACACAGTGCACAAATTACTCTTTGTGTATGGTCAGACAGGACTAAACACAGTGCACATAGTCTGAACATAAATGCCTAGTATGTGGCATGGTAACCGCTGCCGTTTTAGCTTCTGGGATAGATTATTCTCTAAACACTGGTTTCTGGAACAAGACATGGCCAGGTTATAAGGTAGAGAATACTTAAACCCACCGGCCTATGTTTTGTGTATTTTGTCAGACCAGACTGTACACTATGTCTTGTCTAGCTGGACCATGCTCACCATGTTTTAACAACAAAGATTGTACACAATGTGTTTTGCATGCTATGTGTTTTTTCCTCTGTGCCTAGTCTGGAAAATTTGATAATAATTTATGGCAAAGAAACACCTGTAAAGGTGGCATTTGAAAGCAGGTGTGAAAGAGAAGGGTCCAGAAAAAATCTATAGGTGCTTACCTATGGTCCACCCCTGTGAAGTACAGAGAATGGACGAAAAATGGAAGCTTTTCTCGTCTGATAATGGTACATGAGTTTGCATAATCAAGTGTAAGAAGAGTATCAGGGTTGCTGTTTAGTGCCCACTCTATCGCATACAACAACTGTTTTTCTTCATTGGCACATAATGAGGGCCCAGACATTCGGTCTTCCCCTTAGGAAAAAAAAAAGCAAACAAAAAATAAAATCAATATTTGATGGTGCTTGTTTATTTAGTGTAAAACAGCTACAGTTAAAAGGTAAAACCCATGTATTTTGTATGAGACTGCATATTCATAAATATAAATGCAGGTACACACTTAACCCATTTTTAAAAAAAAAGTATCAGAGCATGGTCTATATGGTCAACCAAAATTTGGGTTCTTTTATCTGCATTCAGGCTGTAAAAAGACAAATCTGTTAGGATTTCCTTACTGTAATTGCAAAGAATTTTTAAATTAAACAAGTGACTGCATGGAGACTGAACATGTAAAAACATGGAACTGAGCCAAGTTACAGAGCCAGATCTTTTCTTGGGGGAGTGGTGCTTTGGGTGTTTATGCAACCCCCTCCCCCAGCCATCAGTGTACTACCAGAGTCAAACAATATTTTCAAAATTATGATTTTCTCTTTCAGGAGAGGCCCTTGGAATAGCTTCAAAATTTATAAAAACATCATTTTTGGCTAGAGAGTTTTGCCCCCTGGATCCCACCAGGGCTTAGGCGGCTCTTGGATGCCACCAAAAACATTTCAAACACCTCCCCGCCCTCTCACAAACTGATTTATCTGGGCCTGAAGCTAAATACCAAAACATATTATCTGAACATTCTGGAGCATCAGTCCTTATTTAGGACAAAATACACAGCACAAACATGTTAAAATATCTTGTGCATTATGTTTAGCTTGGTTCAGTTTCGTTATTCTTACCTCTTGCTAAGAATCATGTCGGACCAAAAAGCAAGTGAGATCTTTACCCATGAGAAACATGCGGAGATTAATGCTGCTCAACAGCTGTCCGCTAGGTGCAGGAAAGTGAGAATTCTGGGGCACCATCAGAGCCTGCGGTGATGTTTGTAGGTATCCTTTGCACTGCTGGATCAGTCTTTCTACACCTGTTGACCCCTTGTAGTCGGGAGATAGCTGTCCGACAAGCTGGTAACAGGCAAGGATGCAAAAAAAAAAGGTCTGTTTCCAGCAGATGATTTTTACTTCTGACTGACTTTGTCCTGACACTCACACAGATCAGGACTATTTTTGACTTTTTCAATTTAATTTAAATGTGAAAGATAAAGTTACCAGTTTTTATTTGTCTGCAATTCAGAATAACTCAAAAAATACAGTAGAATATATAAATTGCAGGCACAGGTAATTACTTTTTTGTACCTATTCTGAATGTAAAATTCATTATTCTTATCACTCAAATATTGCCTAATACTAATTTTTCAAATTAATATACTTAGAAATTGGTTTTTTATGTTCCTTACCTGCAGGGGCAAGTTGATGGGATCTCTACGAATATAATCAATGCCCAGGACCATCACGTCATACACAAGCTGCACATCCTTCACAAGATCCTGCACCTCTTTCTGAAGGGCATCACTGCTCCTGTTCAGCATGGCTCTGAACTGGCTTAACAGGACGGTTGTGGACACTGTCTGACAACTGGCAAGGAGCCAGTCCAAGTTGCAGGCTACCGTCTTATGAAACTCAACCCAGTTGTCGCTTTCTGCTAGGTGGTGTGGGAGCTCCTGAAGCTTACGCAGGTTGAACACCTTCATCTCTCCCTTCTGCTGCAGTGGCTGAGACGGGACACCCCGCAGACAGTCAGGATAACTCCCTTTCTTTCCCTTATATAGCTCCAATGGCTTGGGTTGGTCACTCCATGTACCTAGGAAATAGTCAGCCATAGCACAATGCATCTGAGCTCTAGTTTCATCTCTAACGTAGCGTCTTCTGGCAGCCTCCCTGAAGTGACGATGGTACCACTTGGAAAATTTAACTTTGCCAGTTTGCTCAAAAGTGAGGTAGTCGTGAATGTCATTCTTGATGCGGATCCACAGGCTGGGAGGAAGCCGTATCACATCAGAATCAGGTGGCAAGTGATAGAGGTATGTATCCTGTAGCACATCATCATCCAGAGACAGAATGTCCTCCATTTCTCCATCAGTCAGTCCTTGGTGCGCCAAAGTCAAGTAGCCTGGGAACAGCAGTCACATGAGAATGACAAAGCACTACTAGTATTCAAAACCTTAGATGATTTATGATTGTACATGTCCATACAAACCACAACATTGTAACATCTTTCTCTTCGGGGCATTCTAGTGGCATACTCATCAAGACTGAGAAATTTAAATCATGGATTCAAATCTCATCGAAGATATATATTTCCTCTACACCTGGCACCTCTTCATAGATGCTTGTGAACTAAGCATAAAAGACTAAACAAGTGCCTGAACGGTTACACACATATGTTCTCCTATAAAACCAAGGGCTCTTACCAAGGGCCTTAGACACTATTATCTGCCCATGATTCTTTTCAAGGTTTTCAAAAAGTTGATCAATTGCATCTTCCACTGTTGCACCTAATTCACAGTCACTTGGTGTCTTGTGTGATGGCCATGACAATGCTTTGTCTGTGATCAGCTTCAAATGGAGTGTCTGCCATTTAACAACAAAGCAGTAGAACATGCAGGTCAGACATATAAATAAAGGAATCCAAGACATATGCTCTTCAACTGGCTTGATCAGTAAAACAGCTAACAGTAAGTACAATAGACACAT
>SMGT01001244.1:318092-329011 GCA_004794575.1 Lanistes nyassanus | reverse complement strand
TAACTGCATGCTTACACACATATGTTCTCCTATAAAATCAAGGGCTCTTACCAAGGGCTTTAGACACTATTATCTGCCCATGATTCTTTTCAAGGTTTTCAAAAAGTTGATCAATTGCATCTTCCACTGTTGCACCTAATTCACAGTCACTTGGTGTCTTGTGTGATGGCCATGACAATGCTTTGTCTGTGATCAGCTTCAAATGGAGTGTCTGCCATTTAACAACAAAGCAGTAGAACATGCAGGTCAGACACATGAATAAAGGAATCCAAGACATATGCTCTTCAACTGGCTTGATCAGTAAAACAGCTAACAGTAAGTACAATACACACATCTATATTCAGATTAAATACACATATCATGTTGATGTCTATATTCACACATCTATATTCAGATTAAATACACATATAATGTTCATGTCTATATTCACACATCTATATTCAGATTAAATACACATATAATGTTGATGTTAGTGATGTGTACTGCATTAAAGGGGGAGGGAGGGTTACTGTGTGGTTTTTCCCCTTCTGATTGATCTGCATCATAAAGATGATTAGAGAAGATAAGAGAAGCTAGATTGGAGTAGATGCTGTATTAACATTAAGTGCAATCAAGACATCCTTTTTCTTTTAGCCTTAAAGATAACATTCTCCTTAAAAATATATTTCAGAATTTAGGCTGCCATGAAAGGACCATTGATTCTGACTTCTGTAACGCTCCATCTGTGCATCCACCAACCTACTCATTCACCTATTGAGATATCCATGAATGCACTCACTCATCTATTGTATGTACACACATGTGCACACATACACACACGTGCGCCCATATATACAATATCATCACCTGCTGGCTCTTTCCATGGGTCTGTAGAAGAATGGAACGCTGGGAAGCTGTCAGCGTTCTGCCCTTTCTGTGACACATTGCACGAATTATTCTGTCTGCGGCTGCTCCATCGAGTGGCTGAAGATCAATAAACTGCTGCTCAAAAGGCAGGCTTGCTTTCAAGCTGGACAAGCAGACCCTGGAATCTGATGCCACAGAGACAAACACGTGTACGTCTGGGGGCAAGATGCGAGGAAGCCAAGCCATGGAGTGGGCATAGTCCGTGGCAGTAAGCTGGTCCACAGAGTCCAACAGCAGAAACAACGGTTGCTCTGGGCTTTTGATCTGCCACAGGAGAGCCTGCAGGTACCTGCACATGTAGTTGAAGTCAACCTGCAGTTCCAAGCCTGCAGGTGGGCTGATCTCATACAGAAGCCAAAGCTGACTGATGATGCTGGTCAGCACTTCACGAATGTTTGAGGATGACACAGAGGTGCCTAAGAACCGTACCACACACACAGACTCTGGGATCCACTTTTTGGAAAGCTGGACTATTCTGGCCATCAGTGCTGTCTTTCCACTGCCAGATGCCCCATTAATGACAACAGGTCTCTTAAAACTGCAAATATTTGGCAAAGCTATGCTCTCCTCTCTCAAGTCCCTCTGTGGGTCTGATGTGTAATCATCAAATGTGTCCCCGTAACAAAATGTGATGCCAAGGCTTTTAGATGCTTTCTCATACATTTCCATTTGTTTGGCCATTCCTTCTTGAAATTCATTTTGTTTTTCCTCTTTCTGTTCAGCTTCCAAGCAAGCATCGTTTACAGCAGAGCTCTTACCAGTCTCTGTCTCTGACTTTTCCATCTTTTTCAAATTGCTGCGAACGTACTCCAGCTCATTTTCACGACCAGAAAATATTTCACACTTTGCCACACAGAAGTGCAAGTGGTGCAATACCTCTTTATACAGCCCAGCAGCCTTTGAATCTTGAGCTGATGAGGAGTGGAGAGATTTGTTGATCATGTCAACCATGTGATGCCTGAATGTCTCGCAGAAATCTTTGAGGTAAGCAGCGTGAATGTTGTTTTCCTCATCCACCCCATTGCTTGTCCAAGGAATCACATCTTGAATGATGTGGGAGGCAGGTAACACCTTTGATAATTCATCTGTTTTTAGGCGCATAAGTCTTTCGTGTGCTTCTAGGTCCAGTTCTTCCCCCGGCGTGCAGTCTATGTATCTCTCTGAATGGACAAGTTTCAAACTTATATATGCATGGCTGTGCCTATGTACATGAATGGAGTGAAGTATATACATTATATCCCATAAATAAATTAGTGTGTGTCAGATCACCTGATAATGTAAACACCATCTCCCATCCCACTCCATCCACACTTTTGGAAAAACAATGACAGCTTGCCAGAAGTTGAAGTCCTACAAGGGACAGCAGAAAGAAGTGCTCAAATTTGCTCATTAAACTTTTCTGCCACACAACATCCTTTGTACTAGTGTCTCATCCTCATGTGAGCTGTTATATCCTAAAGCAGTGTTCTCAGTTACTGAAGCAGTCAAAGTAAATGAAGTGCACAGCTGACTTCGTGATGCTGACTTCAGTAGTTGTTGCATTTGAATGTGCTGCAGAAGACATTGAAGTGATAGGAAGGTAATTTTAGTGGGATAGCACTTCCCCCTTGCCATGATTTCTAACTTCACTCAGGGGATATCAATGCTAGCAAGTTGTACTGCTCTGAGTTCAGCACCTCCACAAAAAAAGAGTTACCAAACTCTGGCCAATCAGTGTGCACACTGCAGACACATCGTGAAGTCAGCTGTGCTTCAGTGGATTGGAACATAGCTTAAACAATGCTATAGGGTATCCACAGTTCCTTCTGCTAATTAGCTTTTTTTGCACCATTCTGTGTCATCAACTCCAAGGATTTCACTGAGCTAAAGAAGTAATGATATGTAAAAAAAAATTAAAGAATTAAATTAAAACAATTGGAACAAATGGAATAATGTTAATCCAAGGTGAGACAATTTTAAATAACAAGATAAATACTTACTAGCAAGTTTGTCTTTAACATTTATGTCGGTTAGACTTCTACAGAAGACCAACACTTTATCCTCAGCATCAGCATATTTCAAAATTCCAGCTTTCACCTCATCATGGGTCACTGACAGAACATATCATCATACCCTCATTACACATCTATGGTAATGTGGCACAAAAATTCCACATATATGGATTTAAATCTAGTATAACAATGTGAAATTCTACAGATATGCATTTCAATCTTGTATCACACAATGTGATTCTTTAAAAATGCTGTTAAAGTGGGTTTTCATCCATATCTGCATGCACATGTGCATTCATGCACCGATTCACACACGAGTGTTACATGTGTAAATTTACTGAGGACTTTTTTGTTTCGATATCTGATAAACAGTGATAAACAGACCCGAAATGTGATATTTTTTGCAGGCATCAGCAGTTATAAATTTTTGCGAAAAATCGTTGTCAGCCAAAGTGCGTAGTACATGCAACATAGACGTCTGCTCTCTCTCCCAGGTCAGGTGATTCTATTTTAAACGCAAAGTTTGGTAAATAAATTATTGCTCATGTCACTAAAATGAGAAAGGAAAATATTGGTTAGCTATGGTGTGTCATAAATGGAGATAAGGTCCAAAAACCACCTGACTGTCAATTTTATATAGTGATGTGACAGAAAGAAAGAGTTAACAACAGAGGAAATGAACCAAGCTATAAACAACACAGACAACATTGACTTTTGGGGGCATCATCCTTTCATCAGGACAACACAAGCACAGATAAAAAATGAAAAAGGCACTTAACTGAGTGAAGATGGAAGTAGAACATCATACCACGCTGTGCTTTCTACATCTATCTTCAATCAGTTAAGTGCCTTTTTCAGTCTTTATCTGTTTGTGCTTAGCTTGTTCTGACAAAAGGGTAATGCCCCGAAACGTTGACTGTGTGTGTGGTTTATAGCCTGGTTCACTTCCTATTGTTAACTTAGGTTTTATTTCCAAGTGGCAGTCACTTGTTTCATTTTAAAAAGGAGTACGGTTCCGTACATTTAAAACCGTATCAGTGGTCTAGTGGTTAAGAAAATCTGCTTCCGAGGCAAGAGGTTGGTGGTTCACATCCTGGCTGAGTCATACCCAAGACTTAAACATTGGCAATCTAGTAGCTGCCCTTGCAGATGCCTGGCACTATAGGGAACAGTATTAAGACTGGTTGGCCTGGTGTTAGTATAACGTGACTGGGTGGGACTAAGGCCCGTGTTGCGACAACAGTCCCACGTGTGGCAGGACATAAACTTTGTCTAAGCAACATCGTCCTGATATGCACATAGTCCGTGAGTGGACGTTAAGCAACAAATCCCCCCCCCCCCCCTTGGTACATTTAAAATGTGTATCCCATTATAGTCACTGTGCCCCTGATCTCATTAACCCTTCTCCTGCTGTTGCTAAAGCCCTGATCACCAAGTCCCATCCCTACCCACTTCCTCATCAGGACCCTTCCACAGAAGAATCTGCCATAACATACACTAAGCACCAAATATATTCTATTTGCTGAGTCATTGTTTCCCCTGTGATTGGACCGCCTCGGTGGTCTAGTGGTTAAGGCATCCTCTTCCAAGGCGGGAGGTCAGTGGTCTGCATCCCGGCCAAGTCATACCGAAGACTTAAAAATTAGCAATCTAGTAGCTTCCCTGCCAGATGCCTGGCACTATAGGGAATAGTACTAGGACTGGTTGGCCCGGTGTCAACATAATGTGACTGGGTGGGACTGAGGCCCATGTTGTGCCATCAGTCCCACTTGTAGCAACACGTAAACTTTGTCTACGCAACACTGTCCTGATATGCACCTAGTTTGCGACTGGACGTTAAGCAGCAAATCCCCCCCAAACCCCATGTTTAGTCCTCTGCTTAGTTCAGCCTTGCAAATAGTCTACAGTATTAAGTAAACTGGACATATAAGTCCTTAAAGGAAAAATCTTTAGGGCATTCAGTAGGACTACAAAAAGCCCCACAAGTAAATGCAGATCATTAGAACATGTCACCTGATCATGAGGACCTCTGTTTCTGGGATCCTTATCGGAATAGTAGGGTAGCAGTGCCGTAATGGCTTGAATCTGGTAGACTGGTGGCACAGCATTAGTGTCAAGAAGGTACCACTTTTCAACAAGTCCGAAATCTTTTATGTTCATCCAAGATGCAAGGCGTCGCAGTGCACGAAACTCTGTCACAGGGATGGAGTTAGGCAGTTGGCGGCTGCCGTATCTATCTCCAAGAAAGGCCTGAGCGACAAAAATACTACAAGCATGAAAAGTGATTTTTAATGGAATTGTTTGAAAAATCACTGACAGAAAACTAGCATGTGTGAATACTTTCCTGCTGCAGACAGACTTGAAAAATAGGAGAGCTCACTCATTCACCATCGTTCCCTCACTCCCTTATACTCACTCATGCTCACATGTATACATAATGCACACTGCATAATTGTAGTTGCAGTCACAAATAATCTATGTACTCACTATACACAGTGCAGAGAGATACATATTCTCGTAGAAATCTATACATTTTATAGACAAATGGATGGATGGCTGGCTGGGTGTAAGGATGGACAGGTGGGTGGTTGAATGGATGGACGAATGGGTGGATGGATTGAAAGGTGGGTAGGTGGGTGGGTGAATGGATGGACGGATGGGTGGATGGACACTCACCTACAACTACAAGCCACATTTTTTTTACAAAACATTATTAAGAATTTTGTTAAAGCATGTATTTAGAGGAAAAAACAAACAGTCAGCTGAAAAAGAAAGAGAGACAGATTGATGAACAGACAGACATATCTTAACAGCCATGTATAGTACAAAATATGATCAAGCAAAATACTTAAACTATGTACTTAAGAAACTGGCAACCATACAAACAAACAACCAAGTGACAAAGAAAGCCTGTCAGGGATTTGTTTCCTCACCACAAAGTTCGGTCCAACTGATGCTTCTTGACAGATTTTTATTTCACGCAGACAGATGTCTGTAGTGGTGTGTTCAATGCTTGCATCTTCTCGTACGCCCCAGCGCATATCCACTACCTTAAAGAAAATACATGTTTTGTAAATCTTACAGAATGCAGTCCCATAAGTAACATAAATCCTAGTTACATGAGACACAGGTTGACAATTGCATGCTCATGCATGTGTTTTGTTTTAGTTAAGATCCAAACCAGATAACACAAGCAATTCTATTATTTTCCTCTAAAACTTGCATTGTGACTGCAGTGTATTAAAGGTTTCCATAATAGGACATCAATATCATCTAATTCATTAATGTACCTTAAAAATGATGCAATAATACACATGGTTTGATTACCTGTAAATCCAAATCCTTCGTCTTGCAGTAGTCTCTTAAGTACGGCACCACATTCTTCATAAGCAGATTCCGTTCAACTGTCATGTCTGATAAACATAATAATGACATTTGTGTAAACTCTTCCCACCAACACGTTCAACCACATCTATATGTACATGCACATAAAGCTTTTTCATGATGTATCAACTTTCAACTCGCATCTGCTAAAAAGTTAAGATAACTTGTATAAACCCTTCACCCAACCAGTGAACACATCACATAAATCCTTGGTCACTTGTGTGCACAGAAGCATACGTTAGTTCATTCCTTCACACAGAACCGCTATGGTGGATAATGGTGGTAGTGTCTTGGCATACAAGACATTACAGGATTTTACTGGTAGATGATAGCGATGTACATTTGAAAGTCTTTAAAAGAAATGTATAGATGAATGAATTATTCTAAAGCTAAAAAAGACTCTATAATACATATGCATATAGATATAACTGTCTTCCGGTGATTTATTACCATATTAGTGCACATTTTGATTTGTAAGCTCACCTGTAAACGTTGAACTGAAAAAGACACGGACTGTGTTGGTCTCTTCCTGTGGCAATTCATTCAAGCAGCCTTGCAGTACTTTTAAGTAATTTTCCATTTCTTTGACGATAAGGAAATAATGGTAGATGAGTGGCATAAAGCATCTTTTATGCATTCATTTTTTTAATTAGTGATCGCATCGCGTGATCCCTGTGGACAGTGTAGTCAAGTGTTCTCCACATAACTATAAACTACAGTTGTGATAAGTGTGCGTGTGAGAGTCCAAGACGGACAGACGGACAGACGGACGGATGGATTGACAGACAGACAGACAGAGAGTTACTCTACTTATTCGACATTAGGGGTCAACGAGTTATTTCTTGCCTGTTGAGACTAGTGTTCTGCTATACGCAAGTGCCGAAGTGGTGAAGTGCGCGCCTTTGTTTTGGTTACCAACCCGCGTCTCGTTTAGCAGCAAAAATGAAAGAGGTAATACGCAGGGCAACGCACTTTGCAAATGGATGAGCACCAAAATAAAAATAATCTGTTAAATGATAAGTTTTATGTTACCGCTAAATAATTAATTTATAACTAAGCCGATCTCATAAAAAATATTTAGTAGGTAAATAAGGGAGTGAGGAGGTTCACTCTTTACAGGAGGAAATAACATTTGTCAAACTGACATGGCGCAATTAATTTGGGGCTGAGTAAAGGTGTGGCTTAATCAGTGAATATACGATTATATTATGTTCATTAAATGGTATTAATGACCTGATCTTAACAGACGAATGAATATGAACATAATTAGAAAGAATAAACACAATATTGAACTATACCGCAGTCGATGTTTTGTTAGGATTGGATTTTTTTTAGAGCACCTGGGTCCACATTCATCGGTTCAGTTGAGTGATTCACATTGAATGAGTGTTTGACTGAGTAATAAATGACATTTCCATTACCAGTCGTGCTATAACTTATTTAATGATGATCAAAGAGTACTTTTTTGTGTGGATTTTATGCAGGAAGAAATGAAGTAAAAAAGAAAAATGGCAAGTCGCCCAGAACCTGGGGTAATTCAGAGGCTGGATGAAGTCGTGGTCAACAGGATTGCTGCAGGGGAAGTAATCCAGCGCCCCGCCAATGCATTAAAAGAGATGATAGAAAATAGGTGAGGTGGACATACCTTAGTTAAAGTTGATTGCTTATGAGATTGCTTATCCGAAGTGCATGTGTTATGTTTAGTCTTGAATTTTTTTTACAGATATTTTTAAGTATCGTGGTGCCAACAAAACTAAAAGTAATGGTTTGCACAAAAAAGGCTTATCTATTCTTATTTCTACTAGTTGTAGGGAATCAGTAATCTTAAGTTTTTAAAGGTGAATTAGTTCATGGATGACATATGCATTAATTTCAAGCATTCTGGATTGTCCTATTGTCTGTTTGTTCCATGCAAAACATCTTCCTGCTCCATAATTCTGGCCTTAAAAAAATGGGTGTGGGGACAGGGAGTAAATGACACTGGCATTTTAAGACGATGTGTGTATTAAAATAAAAAGTGTCTGAAATCGGAAATAAATCCATTGGTTACTGTTTACTGAAACTGACTTTGACGTTGAAACAGCTTTTTAAAAAAAATTACACAGCACAGTTAAAACTGAATAAATTAATGGATTCTGTTTTGCCATCCTCCATTCTTGAAGGCTATTCAGTTAAGATTTTGGCCTATGCAGAAAAGTGTTGTGAGTTTTACTGTTGCACATTTCAGTCTTGATGCTGGAGCAACAAACATTCAAGTGACAGTGCGACAGGGGGGACTGAAGATGTTGCAGATACAGGACAATGGGTCAGGAATAAGGGTAATGTTTCTTAAATTTCTGTTTTCAAAATCCCTTCTTATGTGAGAAGACATACCATGTTTCCCCAATAATAAGACATACCCGCAAAATAAGACCTAGCGTGATTTTTGAGGATGATTTTAATATAAGCCCTACCCTTAAAATAAGCCCTAGTTGAGAGCGGCAGAAAGACGAAAGAAACAAACCTTCCTCTTTATATATTTATTTAAACTGCTTTAATGCAGGTATGCTATCCTTTTCAAAATATCTTTTTTTGGCAAGTAAAAATAATGACGACACAAAAACTATTATGTGTTCTTTCGTAACTCAATTACTTAGCTGAGCAATAAAAATTAACTTTTAACACTTCGTTTTTGAATAAATTGTTGTTAATGAGTTTCTGAATAAAACCCATGTTAATAGTAAGTAAATGTACATCGTTTTTCTTTATTTCTGTTTAGTTAGAAATCTCGTAATTTTTACTTTGTAAGATCATTTTTTGATATATCGAAATAAGACATCCCTGAAAATAAGCCCTAGTGTCATATTTCAGAATGAAAATTAATATAAGCCCTGTCTTATTTTTGGGGAAACATGGTATCATAGCACTATCTGTATCAGAAGCCAGAATGGCATCTCTTATGAAGAAAAATTACACAGATTTTTGTGAGGGAGTGGGGGTGGTGGTGGAAGGAGTTCATATGTAAAATTGCTGATGACAAAGTCCAAGTTCTTCCCAGATCTATTAATTTTTTCATGATGATTATGATGATGATGCGTAATTTGTTTTGTATTTTATATTGCCAAGAAGATAAAAGATTTTGGCTGTTCAGAAAAAATACTTTGAAAACAGGTTGAACTTGATGGGTCTGTATGTGCTATGTTTCAACAGAAAGAAGATATGGCCATTGTTTGTGAGCGCTTTACAACCAGCAAGCTTCGTAAGTTTGAAGACTTGCAGACCATTTCAACGTATGGTTTCCGTGGTGAAGCCTTGGCCAGCATCAGTCATGTTGCCCATGTCACAATTACTTCCCGCACGCCAGAAGCCAAGTGTGCCTTCAGGTACTTGTTATAGGTGTTGTCCGACACCGAATGCTGTATTTACTGAGTGGAGATTTCTGTTAAATGTTTTTTGTTTGGTTTTGTTTAGATAAAGTGAGAGAATTGCTTTGTATTAGAGACAGAACCAGAAAGACATTAATAATTCCTGAAAATTATTGAAAAGAAACACATGACTGCTGCTTGGGGTAAATAAAGTGACAACAAATAAAACTTAAACAAATGAAGATAAACAACGTCAATGTTTTGGGCATTGCCCCTTCTTCAGGACAACACAAAAAGCAAGTTACTTAACTGACAGAGATGATGGTCTGCCAAGGCCACCTCACAGAAAAAGTGGAGAAGTCCTACTTAAGACTTAAAAATTAGCGATCTAGTAGCTGCCCTGCCATATGCCTGGCCCTATAGGGAACAGTACTAAGACTGGTTGGCCCGGTGTCAGTATAATGTGACTGGAATGGGACTGAAGCTTGTGTTGGGACAGCAGTCCCATGTGCTGCAGCAACACCATCCTGATATGTACCTTGTTTGTGGTGAGATGTTAAGCAACAAACACCCATCCTTCCACTCATAAGCACAGTCATAAGGCCTCTCACCCTGTGCAATCCAGCTGATTGTATGGTCCCTGACATCATCAGCATTTAGCAATAACTAGTCATTTCCTTGATTATACAGCCTGTTATGATGGTCGTAGCCATAGCTAAGATTTTTCTTTTAATTACCGTAATTGTATTGGAGGTAAAGCATGCATTTTTTCTTGGTAAAGGAATGCCGTAAGTGTTGAAAAATGCATCAGCATTTCCTTAACGATGTAGCTTCTGAATGACTTACCCATGCCATAAAGGCGTGTGTTTCCCATGAGAAGCAAGAGGAATGAATGGCTGTCAGAGGGGTCACTGAAAATCTTGCAGTTTGTTTGCTGGTTTGAAAAAGTGAGGTCAGATAAATGTAGCATGAAAACAGTTGTGGATATTCTTTCTTTGCTGGGTACTTTATCTTGCTTGTTGGCTGCTTGATTTTGAGATCGTTCTGTTAAAAAATGAGATTATGTTTCTCAGAGGCCAGTACTCGGATGGAAAGCTGAAGGAACCAGTAAAGCCTTGTGCTGGAAACGTGGGCACACAGATTACGGTAAAATATTAGTTATTTAATATTACTTATTCGATATTACTTAGTTTTACTTATTTAATATTACTTATTCAATATTACTTGATTTTATTTATTTAATATTACTTATTTAATATTACTTATTTAATATTACTTATTTAATATTACTTAT